>VMKM01002559.1:0-65916 GCA_008360985.2 Macquaria ambigua
GGTCGCAGGAATCAAAGAGCTGAAGATCTAAGGTAATGATTTCAGACTGCAGAGCCTCTTAGTATTTCCAAATTTGCACTCCTTGCAAAACATTTAGCATTTTAAGAACTTCAGACTAATGAAGGCTTGCTCGAACACTGCACAGCTAAAAGCTGCTTGTGTTTTCTCCTGACTCAGGCCAAATGGGATTTTGCCTTGGCTCAGTGAGTCTGGGAAACAGAGCAGCCATTGAGGCTCCAGGCTCTGCGGACACAGCTGTGGAACAGATCCGCTCAGTCTGGTGTTGCCTGCGAGCTGCTGTGGCTGCGGTCGAGTCACGGTCTGCCGTGGTCAGGGTCTTCACATTGGACCAGAACAGCCAGACAGCCTGGAGAACCTAGGAAGCCCTCTAGTGGCAGGGGCCAGCAAAGAGATGCCACATGTCAAGTTTGACTGTGGTCCACATGCAGACAGAATTTATTGACTTGTCTGTGGGGGCTAGACTTGCCAGACTCCCATTTGTGACCATTTAATATTAGTAGACAAAGAAAATAAAGTAAAAGCAAAAGTTACAGGAGGGTGGGGGTTTCCAAAGTCAATACTGGAAACGTATGTTGGCCACTGTGCCCCTCCTGTCCTTTGGGAACTGGCCCCAGAATAACAAAAGGCCACTAGTCCCACTCTTTGTTTATCAGCTGTAAAGTGAAACAGTGCAGACAGACAGGGAAAGTCGCTATTCCTGGCAGTCTGACCCAGGAACTCTGTGGAGTTACGGCGTGCCTGGCTCACTTCAGGAAACCAGACGGATCCTGGGTTTGTGCTGCTGCTTTGGATAACTATTATCAGTGGAACAATGACCCTCCAGACATACATATTATACATGTGCAGTGCGCTCCTTAAACTCCTAACCTAAGATTACAACCTCATAAACATCAGGAGTTTTTTTTCAGGGATCCCAAAAGCTCCCTTCCTGTGCTTTCCCTTTGATGTAACCTTGTGTGTGCTGCGAGCTAATAGCCCAGATGTGTCCCTGCGATTACAGCACAGCCTGAGCTGATAGGAGCTGAGAACAGAACAGCCAGAGCACAAATGAAAGAGTCAAGGTCATCAATAAGTCAGCACAGGAGGAAACAACCCTGTGTAAAGCTAATAGGGTGTCTCAATTGTGTATCAATTCTCACTTCATGAATTGTCCTTAGACTTCTCCTTTATCAAGTGGTTTACTGTCAATAAAACCACATCTTCCTGAGATCTCTTCCGAAAGAGAACCATGCAAGCCTCAAAAGGGGAAGGAAGGAGCTGAAGTAGTAACTTTTAAAAGTACAGAGAGCACACCTGAGTTTGCAGCTGTAGGAATGCTCTCAGGCTGCTGTGCTGAATTTGCATCATAGAGAACCTGTTTTAACTTAAAATGCCAGAGGTCAAAAGCAAAGTAATCCTAGACAGGACTGAACCAAAAGGATGCAGGATTGTTGAGTGAGTTTACCCCCTGCTGCTTCACTATTTGTTTTACTTTGAGTACTGGCTGCCCTGATCTCTCCATATCCCACCAAGGCTGAGCTGCCTGCTGGGATGCATATTTAAGAACAGACGGGGAATACACAACACTGAGGGGGGTCAGTTCACGGTTTACAACTTCATAGGCGCAGTGTAATCCAATTATTAACTTTTCCAGGTTAGGCAGTATCTCAAGCATTGTCTTTAGTGCCCAGGTACAAAGTTCAAAGTCTCATTTTACAGGCACATGACAGTTGAAAGAACACATACAAACACTGTGTGCCCAAGTGAGATAAAAACAGGGTTAGGCGCTGATTCACTCACAATCTGACACAAAGATATGACTTCATCTAAATGAGTTCCGGTCAAACATTTACCGAAAGACACAGCTAAGTAGAAATATCACCAATCACCATCATGTGCGTTTTTGCATCTCACCTCTGACTCTTTGTTGGCTTGGTTCTGGTAGTCTATCACTTGCAGAGTCCGTTTGATAGGCACCAAGCTACCCAGTTCATCGTAAGCCACCATAGCTTTCAGTAAAAACACAATATCCTTTTTTTAATCCTGGCGAGTCAGCTCCAAGTAATCCACATCAGAGAAAAAAAGGTTGATGAAGATCAAGGGTTGTGTAAGAGTAAAAAACCTTAAATAAATAAATACACCTTCCCCCTATGCGTCTTCTTCCCTCATGGGTCGGGGCTCTCTGTGAAAGCTCCCCTCACACACACTTTCTAAACTTTGGTCTGAGGTGGACTGAGGGAGGGAGGGCTTTATAACAGGAGGAGAGACAGGGGAGGAGCGAGCCTCTGCTCAGCCCTCCCGGCTGCAGATGAGGCGGTGTCGGGTTTACATGGAAGCTGCCCGCAGGCTCTGTTGACCCATCAACAGTAATAAGAATTTTTAAGATGGGCTAAGCTTAAAACTAAATGGAGTTGACGCAAACATCTCTAATGAGGGTAAATGAAAGTTGGAAGAACACTGAACCTCATCTAACATAAAATGGTATTTTCTCAGGGAACAGGATTAAGGTGTGCAGTAAAGTCTGACAAATAATACATTTTTGAGTTCTGTACACAAATTGTAATATTTGAGGGTAAAAAAAGCTGATACTGTAAGAACTTTTCAGCAGACATTTGTTTTTTTTTTTTACATAAACACATAGCAGAAACATTATTGGCAATCATTCTTCACATTTGGTTATAAAAGAGTTGTAAAAAGATATGCTACTGATGCTGCAGTTGAACAGTTAGCTTTACAATCAAATATCAAACTGTACTTTTTGAACAGTAAAGTCACCTGGAAATTATTATTGATGGTTACTATTAGAGCTGAAACAATTAGTCAATAACAGGAAATTAACTGGCAATTTTTTAAATAGTCATTTAAGTCATTACTCAAGCAAAAATGGCAAACATTTTTTGGTTCCAGAATTTACAGATTTTCTCTGTTTTATATCTTTGTAAATTGAATATCTTTAGATTTTGGATCGCACAAAATGAGAAATCTGAAGACTTGGGCTCTGGTAAACTGTGCTGGCCATTTTTCTGACATTTTATAGATTAAGATTAATTGAAAAAAAAAAAGTTGAAAAAAAAATAAGTCAAATATACATAATTATGAACCCTGTAAAGTATTTATATGCACCAATACACCAACACTTTACTTGTGAGTTAGACTAATTTAAATAAAAACAGCCATGAAAGTCCAGAAACCAGTAAAAACAGCTTCAGTTTTAACTTTATTTTAGTGCTATACTGTCATCATTAATGAGCATTACAGTCATGATGACTTAAAAGTCAAATGACCACTGGCACATCCAAATGAAATTTATTGCTGCAATATTTCAGATTTTCAAATAGTCTGACTCCACTCACTAAAACTAAAGTCATCATGCAAAATCACTGTTGCAGCCTTAACACAAAAGAGGACTTATTTTATCTCAATTTCTACTAGGTCTGGTATCAGGTACTAAAATGTTTGAAGCTAAATGATGAATTCTGTTTAACATACTTTAGATTATCAAACTTCCAAGTAATTATTACTTGGCTATTTCTTGTTAACTTAATAATCAAAGTAGTGTTTGTTCTGTGGAGCAATGCTCTCTGCTCTTTGCTTTAAACAGAGCCGTTATCAGTCTCATCAGCTGAAATGGGGGAGGTGATAAATTAGAATATGAATAGCAGGGCCAATGTGACACACTCAGCCAAATGTTTAAACTGAAACCTGTATATTGAATACCACTGGGGGGGGTAGGGTGCAACTGCCACCCATATGTTGATTGGTCTAATAGGGCGTAAAAGGGCAACATGTTTGCCAGTTTCAGTAAAGACAAAAGAGTTCTGAAGTCGAAATCAAACCTGTGGCCCTTTTTCATGCATGTGTGCACACAGACAGGCAGATGCACACATGGCTGAAGAACACCACCACCTGAAGCCACAGATTATACACACCCATACAGCTGGTGCACAAATGCACAGCAAAAAGTGGAGGTGTTAGGTCTGATGGAGGAGCTGATGTGGAGGTGCTGCAAGGCAGGGTGTCACAATGTATGTGTATTAGTTTTGGGCAAATGGACAAGCCTGTTCATGGCTCTACTTCTGGGTCAACATGGAGGTGAGAAACAGGACACAGGCTTCATGCTGTTGCTGTGGGTGACAAAACACAGATGCTGATCGGGGTGCATAGATGTTGACACGTTTTTATTTGGGTTTGTTGACGGAGCGGACAGGAGGGCTCATCAGCTGCAGACCAACAGGACACTGATAAGCCCAATAAGCCCCCAAAACAAAGTGGAGTGGGATCATGAATCAAGTGACTTCAGTATCAGAACAAAAAAGTATTTGAGTTTAATGTGAGAAATAAGACAGCAGAGCGAAAAACTATGCAGACTGAGGAGTCAGAGAGGATCTAATAAAAAAATGATCCTTATGTCTGTGTGTAGTCTAAGTGTGCCTTCAGAAGACACTTCGTGCAGTCTTGCTGTTACTCACTCTGAATGGGGAGACCTTGGGCTGAATCAGCTGTACATCTGGCCCAGCCGCTATAAAAACTAAACGCTACATGGCTCGGCCTGCCTGGCCTCTTCGCCTCTAGTCACACTGAGCTGCAGCTGGAGTACAGCCGGGATTTACACTCTAAAACACAGACACACACACACACACACACACACTCGCGCCAGTCTGCGCTCAGAGTGGTGGAGTAGGATGAGTAATGCAGTGAGAGTCTCACCGCTGTCTAACCTATGCCGTGCCAGGGACGGACTGAGCCTCGAGGCCTGACTGGCTGAGCTCAACTTAACCTCCACATCAGCAGCAGTGAGTACAGGTTGGGCAGAGCCTAATTACAGCTCTGGGGACAGAATAAAGCAGGCAGCTCGGGGCAAAGAAACACTGCTGAGTGCTGACTGACTTAAAACAACAAGAGGACGGGGGAGGTGCTGCTGCCCTCTGCTGATGGAGGTCAGCAGCAACAGAAAGGAGGGGTGTTTGACTTGTCTTCTTTCTGGGTAGAAACAACTGACCTCTCATATCCGTCACTTTTTATAAAGCCACAAAATGTCCTGTATTTGACTTTCCTTCTATTTCTGAGTGAAAATAAATGTGGAAATGTACAGATGGGTGAGAAATGAAAGGAAAAGCCATCATGTAGTGTCTCAGTAAGGTGTTGTTCCACCACAAGCCTCCAGAAGAGCTTCAGTGCTCCCTGGAACTCTACTGGAGGGCTGACCACCATCCCTCCACAACAGACATGGAATATAACATTGCTGGCTTCATCTATCTTTTAAAGTAAAAACTTTTGTCATTCAGGCAGAATTGTCAGTCACATAAATGTTTGTTATGACTTTATTCAGACATGATGGGACCGTTACAGAAAGAGCCACAGTACTCGCACGATATTTTGACAGGTATTTTTGAATGTCTTGGTATTTTTGAAGGAAGAGGAGCGTCAACTCTTCTCCCACAGACTGCATCAGTGTGGATTTTAAAACCTATTTTGCTGCTGAATCCTTAGTTAAGTGCGTGGGACGCTTGCCTCCGCTTCTCACGGTCAATCCCCAAATACATTTTCTCACCAGCTTCATCATTTAATGTTATCAGATAGCACATTTAGCTGCTTGTATTACAATATCCAACAGTGCACAAGCATAAAATGACAAGACACTAAGCTGGGACTCTCTTTTAATTACTATTCGCTCACATGCTGTATGAAAAGCGTTTTGTTGGATATTCATTTATTTATCCATGCAGTTGACATGAATGAAAATTTAAACTATAAGAACGGAGACATCTGGTCTGATTACTATATGGTTGTACAAGTTTTTTCTTTTATGTGCACCGCAAGAGGAAAAACGTTTTTATAGCCTGATCTGACATGAGAAGAATCTTTATAACATCTTAAAATTGGCTCTTTCACAGTGATTTATGGTTTATTAAACTGATATTTGTGCCCAAGAGATGATGATTGAGTGATAAATGAATGACAGTCATTTAAATTTACTTAGACATGAAACCAACAACTGCAAGTGCACTTATGTAAAGAGGTGCACATCTAACAAAGGGGCTGCGTTGCTCCAAAATCTCCCATCGGTGTTCATTTGGGTTGAAATCTGATGACTGTGAAGGCTATAACATATGATTCAAATCATTTTCATACTCGTCAAACCATTCAGTGAGCCTTTGTGCCCTGTATGGAAGCATCTGCATTTGTTATGTTCCTCTCACTTGAATATTAAAGGAATAGGTATTGATACTAGGGTTATGAAGAGGGAATCTAACAAAATGTATTTGCCTGTAAAGCTCAAAACCGACCTCCCCAGAGGGTTTGGGAGTAAGTATATTTCTAAACTAGGCCCCCAGTTGGGGCGTGATTGAGAGATCTTAACTGCTATTAATCTAGGACGTTTCTGTTGTGAGGGCAAGGGACTATAAATAACTCCATTCCTCTGTGGCTACAATTAAATAAAGATGAAGAGACACAGAAAATGTAGACAATGATCTAATCACACAACAGCCTGCAGAAACAATGAAAACCATAGTTCTCAACACCAGACTAACATCCTTGGGTTACAACACAGCTTTTTTTTCTCTCTTTAGTGTTGTTTTATCAGTGTTCACACACCCAGAGCAGCCCTGGTTGCTACCAAACACAGCGTGGTAACTAAGACTCACACTGAAACCGGCCGACGCTTTGTAAACCGAACAAACTGATATAGTGATAAAGCTTCAACTAACAGACAGATACAAAAATATCATGTGCCAAGTTGGCACAGATGCATATGGACAATTCACACAGGGATGTTCTGTAGTTATGGCATAGGGGCGACAGAACAGCTCTACAGTGCAAAGGGAGACCATGGCGTATTCTGGCAGCGTTAACATGCCGTGTTTACAGTAAAATGAAAGTGGAAAAAGTTTTCATTTTCCAGCTCTGAGATTTTCAGGGAATTCAGGCTGAGGTGATGAAACTCAATACAATATGTCCATCATTGCCAGTAAAATTCTTATTGTGACAGCTTTCTTGCTTGCAATAAAAGGTACACAGGCATGATGTGAGGCAAGACCAGGCCTGTGGTGGGCCAGGTGAAGCCTTTATTCATGTACTTACTCAACTATAACCACACAGGGAGCTGAACAGCCAGCAGACAGGTGGGTAGTCTGAAGACAGGATGGGTTTGACAGTTCCACGGTAAAGTTGGTATGATATACTGAACCTGATGAGTCAGACGGTTTGTTACACAGAACCATCTGTGACGTCGTCTTTGGAAACTGTTTGAAAAAGGGCAGGCACTTAAAAAACAAAAAATACTTGGCAGGTGATTTAATGAACCATCTGTCTATTACCATCTATAACGTGCTAACTTCAATCAATCAGATCAACGAATTATGATGTAGTAGGAGAGCCGAAGCCAGTCGGGAGAATCTTCAGCGCCCACATCTGGAGAACTACAAAAGGTCTTAACGAGGAACTGAAATTAGTTAAAGAATGGGAATCGGTCAACAAATGAGTTCCTAATGTAGAAAAGACTAAATGTATAGTGTTTGGTTCAAAATGTGTTATAAATCGTGCCCTCTTTGCACTTAACTATGGGCCAAGCAGTTATTGAACAAGTGACCGAAACAAAGTTATAAAGGTATTATAGTTGATAGTAAAGTGGCAGGCAGGTTGTGACGAAAGAAGAAGCATGGCAATTATAAAACGCCATAGAAAAGTACCTAGTACTTTAATGAAACAGTTGGTTCAAGCATTAGTCTATCTTATCACAACTAGATTACTGTTCAGTAATATGGTCCAATACAACTGAAAGTAACTTAAACAGGCTACAGGTTGCGCAGAACAAAGCAGCTTGCATGACACTTCTCTGCCCACACTGAACAAGGGTTGCTACAATGAATGGACACTTCTCTTGCTTAAGTGTAAAGAACAGGGTGCGTTACTCCCATATATATCATCAAAACGAAATCTCCAGAGATACCTTACAGAAACTTGTAGTTCTTCTCCTAAAGATGCAATATTGATGTATAAAGCTGTCTATCTTGGTGTAGGGCATCTGTGCAATATTTTGGTGTGAATGTTCTGGTGTTTATAGATCTGTGTGTGATACCACATGTAGTTTGATTGTACACGTGTGCTACTACATCAAGTGTTTTCTCAAATGCCCAAGACAAATTTCCCCTAAGGGAGACAATAGAGGCTAATCTAATCTAATCTTATTTAACCTTATTTATTTGTAATTAGAGGAGGTGCGTTGCTTATTGATTACTTTATATCTCTAAAAGGTGATAAAATTATGTAGAGCTATCTGTTGTACTACACAAGTTTGAATTATTATGTTGTTTCGTCTTGGTAATAGTTGTATGTGTTTTTGTTTTTTTCACTTAACTTTTGTATTGCATTATGTGGACCCCAGAAAGAGTAACTAGAGTTGTTGTTACAGTGGGGATCTAAATAGCAAAACTGAGATACTGCAAAAGCATAGATTACTAAAACCATTCCTTGTAAGTCTGATTTTTACTTAACAACTCCATTTGGAGTCAGAGCCAAAGGGCGTCAGTATACCAGCAGCCACATGGTTAAGGGATTTCTACTATAACTGCCTCTGTATGTGGAGTGTGTAGGGATTAGGCTGCGCTGAATGAGGCTCAATTAGAAAAGAAAATAAAGTCAGAGCAGAACACTGAGCACTGCTCTGATTTGAATCAAGGAGTGGCCCCCGGGACTCTCATAACACTGTTCGAGCTTTGTTTAGCTAAATCAGAGCAACTGATCCAACTGGTTACAGAAGTCCAGGCTGTATGTCTCTGCTAATCCCTCTCATGTGGGCGCAGGACAAAAACAGCCTGTATGGAGACAGAATAGATGGAGAGAGGCCACGGGTTGATTATAAACTGTTTGGTCCATTGGTGCTACCCTCAGCACAAGAGGAGTTTTATACCCAAATACTTCAAAGAAGAGAGAGCAACCAAAAATGTTGATTTGAAATAACGCTAGTGAACTTTGAGACACTATTGTACATACTGTACACCTTCATTCAGATAACCTACACGGGTGTAGAATAGCGAAATGTGCTTGAAGCTAATGGTAATTATGACATAATCATCCTTCTCCGGAATAGCACTGACAAATCTTTGTGCGCATACATATAGGTGTGCTGCACACTCAACACCCACACACCAAGTAAGGTACATTTTCCAACCCAGCCAGTCCTGCCAGTCAGATCTCTGAATCGAAGAACCTGCTTTGGCGTAACTAACAGCAGACAACGGGCTGCTCAGCAAACAAACATAGGCTTTATCTAGATGTCTTCCAGTGATAAACGTAGTCATTTTGATGACTTGCTCTGAATAAACAGAAGAAGCTCAGACGTCAGATAAAGTAAGAGATCAGATATGGCCCCCAGTTTTCAGTTCCAGTGCACCTGATGTTTCACAATAAACAACTTGAGACAAAGCCTGCAATGGCCGGAAATGGCTCATTTCCGTTGTAATGCCTTTATTGCATTGATTTTTAAGCCCCAATTGCACTTTGTTTCTTTTTGTCTTCTTATTTGTCATTTTGTAAAATAAAATGAATGATTCATGAGTTAACCTACAAATGGACTGTGACTAAATTACTCTGGAAAAACGTAGACTCCATTCACTGACATTCTGAAAGTGGGGTTAACAGACACCCAGGGGTCTTTGAAGCAGTACAAAACAAGAAAATGTCTACTTCCTTAATAACTACATAGGGTTTACTTTCCATACTGTGTGTGTGGAAAGCCCTTGTGTTTATATAATCTGCAGTCACGCTGAATGTCTGATGACGTGTTTTACCTTAAAGTCGAAGCTGCAGAGGCTGACTGCGTCACTGTCATCCTTCTCTCTGCGCTTCCGCTTCTGTGGAGAAATGAACAGGCAGAATGTTAGCTGGAATATTCAACATGCATCACAGGAACATGTTGATGTGTCATTAAACCCTCTTATAATGCTGAGTGTGAGGAGTCCTGTCGACCATGGATGCTTACACAAGTAGCATGAGTCTGGAATACACACTCATTACAAAGTTTTTTCAGATCTTACTCTTCCAGCTGTCTCCCCACTCTCACTACAGTCTATAGTGGCAATATAGACTGGTGAGCTCTCTCCCAAACTTTAAAATAAATACAAAATTATCTCAGATTGGGATCCTCTGGGCAAACACTTCTCAAATTCTCGGAGTTGCATGCATTTCTTTGGAGAGCCCTGATTGAAAGAAAAGACTAAAGAACCTTGCATATGGAAACAACTAACATGTTGCTTATATTTTCTTTGCTTTGTGCTGTAGTACACATCCTTGTCTGGGTGCCAATACGAGACAATGGCCTTGTTTACACCTGACATTAACATGTGTCTTGGGTGATCCGATCACAAGTGGACAGCTCTAAGTACAGGCTAACTGAGCTAACTATCTAACGGCAGCTACAGCTAGCAGCAGTTAGCAATTACTTTAGTAACAAATAAAGCTATCTGTACATACAACAATACAGAGACGTTGGTGGACCTGGATTGGACATGTGCTCAGAATGGAAACAACAGCAGTTCCCAAAGTTGCATTACACTGGACCCCAGAGGGTAAACGAAAGAGAGGGAGGCCCAAAATAACATGGCGCAGGACCATTGAGCTACAACATCATCAACAAAGCTGGGGAGCCATGAAGAAGAAGAAGGTGGAAAGTGGAAAGAATTTGTTGCTGCACTATGCGCCAGCTGGCGAAATGGGAATGACCGACTGACTGAAAGCCATCTGTCCATCAGGAAACTCACTGAGAGTTGAGGCAGAGCAGCTGGAGGACATCAGAGAGAAAACCAGAAAATATATTCTCTATAAAATATGACCCAGTTTCACCAAAATCAGTGAATAGAGTTGTGCTTTTGTACAAGTTATACAGTTGTGTTTTTGTACAGTCATCAGTGAGGTCTGGCCCACAGAAACACTCTGCTCCAATGGCGTCTATCGTTTTTCCAAACTAATTCTTGTCTCATTTGCGATCTGATAAATTCATAAAATTCAGGTTAAAAACAACAACAACAACAACAACAACGCATTTGGAAATGGAAACGGAAATGATGTACGTGTTTATTGGCATATAAAGCAGGAAGTGAGATCCTCTCACAACTGGAGACACGTGGAGATGCGTTTTATTGCCAAGTGTGAACTGACGTACTTGGAGCTGTCCACTTGCGATTGGATCACCCAAGACGCGTGTTAATGCCAGGTGTAAACAGGGCCTAACATGTAGAGCAATTTACAACCGCCTCATCCCCCGCTAGCATTTCAGGCCAATTATGCTCATTGCCCCTGTAGCTCTATTGTAAAGCTACAATAGATGCTGCTGGAGGTCCTACTGGGAACAGGAAAGGGTTAATTAAGCAGCGGGACACTTTAACACCTGCATGTGGACTGTCAGTCAGTCAGTCAGTCAGTGAGGGAGACTCAGTTAGCTGGTGAGGACAGTAGTTTGGCCTGTTGAGGCTGAGGGTTGTTAAAGCCCTGAGGAGCACTGGTGGCCTCTGGGACCCCTGGGGCTCCGTTACCGTGGTCTATTAACCATAGAGGCCAGACTGCTTCTGGCTGGGCTCACAGGACATCAAGACCTGATTGACCAGCGAGGTGAGGAGGGCCAAAATGGACACATAATGGTCAGGGGTGGCTGACGATGAATGACTGAGCTGTGTGTTTGTTTTTGTTGAAGCAGGGTGGTGGTGTAGGGCATTTCCTCTCTGGCGGGCTAACCTGTTTGTTTTCCCACATCCGTAAAAATTTAGGAGCTATCTGCTCAACAATTTCTACTCAACACCTTTAAATATTTCCCCCCTGGGTGCATTTCAGCTGGTGTTGTGACTGACTGTTAGCCTTAACATAGCAATGAACAGCATGGTTTGGTCAAAGTTGGTTCCATCTCAATAGCAGGCAGTGAACAGAGCTGCAGATAACAAAACACTGTGTAATTCACTTCTGCTCAGAATACTTTCATTCAGCGCCACAGCTGAGCATAGCAGTGTATGTGTAATTGTGTGTGTGTGTGTGTTTATATATACATATATATATATACATAATACTGAGCGGTACTCTGCTGATACTCTTGGCAGAACATCAACTTATCATACACTGCTGATTGGACAGTATTTGTGTGTGTGTGCAGGAGTTATATATGTGAAGAAAAATATAACATTGAGACTAGGTTATGAAAATGTTGACTGAATAGGGAGACTACAGAAAGCCTGAATAGTGGTGGCGGGTACAGATAAGCAGGTCAGCTGAAGTCTGCAGCTCATTGTATGTGAAGTGTGCGTGCTAAATGTGAATGCTCCCTCCAAGTTAAATATTGCCTTAAGCTCGGGTCTTACACGAGATAAAAACGACACTAGAG
This sequence comes from Macquaria ambigua, assembly GCA_008360985.2. Lineage (NCBI taxonomy): Eukaryota > Metazoa > Chordata > Actinopteri > Centrarchiformes > Percichthyidae > Macquaria > Macquaria ambigua. The sequence continues at coordinate 12,368 of VMKM01002559.1, forward strand.
TAATCTGTGCAAAAACTGACACAGCGGGGGAAAGGAGAAGAAAATTAGCCGTCCTGTTCCTACCACCTTTGGAAATCCCTCTGTCAGCAGCATGTAGATGAAATAACACACTCCAAGCAGCGACTTGTTCAAATGAGTGGGCTGGGTTCAATGTAAATACTCTGACTCAACAAACACAGCCCCCCTCTCTGCTCATTACACACACACACACACACACACTGAGGCTATAGAAACTATTGCGACCTGGGCCTGGTTACTTTGTTACTCATCTGAGGAGACGCTGTATGTTATAAAAGGATGATGATGTACACAGACAACAGAAACACAAAGAAACTATACACAAGTTTCAACAGACAATGAGAGGTTATGCTTGTCTGTCTTTAGATACCAGCCTGCTGATAGAGGCTTGTTCTGCTGCCTGCCAGAGTCAAACAATATCACAGCTTCACATTACCCTGACAACATGGGTTGGATGTTCAAAGAAAAATCCATCCTTTGACCTGACAAACTGGTTCCTATCTAATCAGGACCTGGGTCAGATGAGCAAACTAGCCAAGAAATGTTTAACTCCTACAGTTTGGTGAAAAGGAATATTTACTGTACGACTACTCCGACTCACAGGAAGTAGGCTGTGGGTATAAGCCTGCCATTGGCCAACTATTTCAGTCGGGATCCTCCTCCCCTTCCACTATCTGCGTCCATTTACACTGCAAGGGCTCCGTCGCTGCATCCTGGGCTTAGCGCCGCCCAAGACGATTGTGATTGGTTTAAAGAAATACAAACAAGCAGGAGCATTTTTTCCCCCCTATATCAGAATGATAATGGGTTCAGCCAGACCTTTCTCCAACGTTGGCACAGCGCTAAAATGCAGTGTGGAGATAGGTCTGGCTATGCAAAAGAGAGAGCTAAAAAACAAACACATTAGACAGAGAGACTCATTTGTGTCTGCAAATCAAAAGAAAAACATTCAGAGGCTTTGGCAGAGTTGTTGTGTAACAGTTTTGCCAAAATAAGTGTATTGAGTTACACTGAAAGATGTATGTTTTGTGAGGGGAATAGCAACAAGCTGGGTGGAGCAGCCCCCCCACACAACCACACCCTCCCCCAACCGTCATTGTTCTGCTCCATCTCAGTCACATGTAAATGACAGTAAAACCATGAGCTGGTCTGCTGACAAAGTACACATGCACCCAGACCTAGAGCAGTGTTCAGACTGACATTAGCATTGCAAAAAATGCAGCCACTTCATTCATTTTTAAGAGATTACTGCATTGATGGGGCGATTCTGATGTAGAGGACTACCGCAAAGTAATGTATGGCTGTCCAGAAGAGCTGAACCTGGCTTAACTTTAGCTGTAATTGCATCCAGAATTGCATGCCATTGGCCAATCAAATACCCACAAGCACACATTCCTGGTACAATACTTTGTAACGTGAACAGAGTAAATCTACTGTTTCCCTCTCAATTGTTGAGATGGAGGCTAAAACGATTCCTAGTGATAACTTTCCAGAGTTGTAAGATCCTTCTTCATAGTATTATAAAGCACTGCAGTATTTTGGTGTCTGATAAGCCTTAAAACAAGTGCAAACACATTTTTTAATGCAGTGCCATATTCAGTCTGAACTACAGCTGAACTGATAAGTCAATCAACAGAAAATTAATCTGCAACTATTTTGATGAAGTCTTTTGTTTAGCAAAATTTAATAAACTTTCCCTGGTTTCAGCTTCTCAAATGTGAATATTTGCTGTTTTTCTTAGTCTTCTAGGATATTAAACTAAATATATTTGGGTTTTGGGATGTTCAGACAAAAAGGAATTTGAATATGTCAGCTCGGGCTCTGGGAAACTGGGGTGGACATTTTTCACCATTTTCAGAATAAAGGCCTTTAACACACCGGGGACATGACAAATAAACGACACGAAGATGTGACATACTCGCATGCGAATATTTCAAAACTATTCATACCGGCAGCGATGCGAATTTGCAATAGATGGATTTGCGCCACCTCATTCTTCAGAAAAAAAAATACAACACTGAAATACTAGCAATAAAGATTTGATTAATATGATAAGTTAAACCTGCTTTCTACATCCAAAAGTAAATTAATCTCCTCACTATGCGATGCTGCTACACATGTTGTCCCTGAGTTCATTGTCTTTATAATTTTTGTGTCCTTTGTCACATAATACAATGAGAAACAATCAACAGGTCTGCCATTGTCATTATGACTTGTGATGTGACGTCCATTCCGCACAATGTGATTGGTTGATGCCTTTATTCGCCATGTGAAAGCTCAGAAAAATCAACCTTGTTCCAAAAAAAAAGACGTTGGTTATTCGCTGCGTAATATTCGCATTCTGTGGGAAAGTAATCATGACAAAAACAACATTTCAAAAAAATATATTGATGTGCGAATCAATTGCACGAAGAAAAAAAAAAAAAACGCCTCCGGTACATAAAGGCCTTAAACGATTGAGAGAATAACTGGATGTTTTAAACTCTTGGATCTTGTGTCTCCATTGAAATTAGATAAAACTGATCAGATATGGTTACTGACTGCAGCATTACAACATACATTGATGATCCCCTGTCAAAAGCCTGTAAAACATCATACAGAGCTAGTAAACACAGGCAAAAATATCATTTTACTTAACACGTGTTATCAACTATTAAGAGGCATGAATCCAAGACACTGAACAGCTGCAATGCAACATCAAAGTGCGATGTATCTGCAGAGGAATGTTACAGCTGTACTGGGTTCTCTAATTGAAATGGATGAACATCCACTAGAGAGCAACACCCTGGTTGCATTACGTGTTATCAAGGGTTCAGTCAGTGATATAAATTCTGCTCTCTGTGGAATACTGAGAAATCTTCAGACAGTCAGCGGTTAAAGAAGTCAGTCTTAGTTTGAATATAAATTGCTGTTGATACTGGCAAGGCCTTCCCACAATAATTATCAATGTTTGCGTGAAAAGCCCGACGCGACTCAGCAGCTGACAGCCATATTAAACCACATCATCTGATTAAAGCTGGAATGTTCCTTATCAGACAGGCCACTCTTGAGGCTGACATCTCTGGCCGCCTGAGCTTGTTGCTTGTAGAGACAGAATACTCAGAATCTGACTCTCGCTGTTGTTAATTACCTTCACATTCCACCAAATGGCAGCCTGGTTTGATCTGCTCCACCTTGGCATTGGGCTGGAAACCTGACTCACATTCTCGCCATAAAAGAAAGCCCCTCGAGGCCTCGTACCTGATGTAGTCTGAGAGAATGTACCAAGCGCCCGGGGAATGCTCGCCTCGCCTGCTTCCAAGGTTTGCTTGGGGGCCAGTGCACCCCCACCTATACCTGGACCTGCCCCAGCTAGGGCTAAAAAAAATTCCTCCTAACCACTTCAAAGCCCAAAGACCTGGCTAAACTTTATTCAAAGCCCTGGCAAAACCTTCAAGCTTAAAGTGGCAGGGTTGAGATAAGAGGGGCAATGAGACAAAGACACTTCCAGGATTCTTTCATCACTCGCTGTTTGGTAGATTTATAAATGACAGATAAAATGGAGGGGAGTAAATTGAAAGGGTGAGCTAACGAGGTCCACATGGTTTTGGTGGATGAGTTAAGCGTGCCATGTTTGCAAATCAAAGGCAGCAGGCTGGCACGAGATAAAGAGCCACTGGCCTTCTCTCTCTAACCCTGCTTTTATTTCTCCTCCTCTGCCTTCAGATGAGCGATGGATTGTGTTTCAGGCAGCTGTAAACCCTGAAATGCCTCCACACTCATCATTCTGCTTGCCATCTAATCTGTTCGCTCTTTTCTGTTTCTAATCTGCTCGTCTTATTTAAGGCTGACTGTAAACCACAAGCAGGCCAGCCTATTAGAGACAGCAGCGGTTTGTAGGCCATTATGTTCCTCTTATGGGGGGTGGGGGGGATAAGAAATTGGAGCAGGCTGGATTTCCTTTATCCAGCATTTGGTCTCTGGCAACATGAACAGGCCTTGTTCAGCCATGAGGGAGCCACATAACAACAGTCATCACAGTCCCTCAGTGAGGTATTAGAGGAAGATACACACTCAGTGCTGGGAGCTGCCAAGGGGAACGCTGGCCTGGAATGTAGAGCAAAGTTTATACATTTTACTCCACTGATAGCACTCTAAATCCAAGGTACCAGGATCAAGGCTGGTGAGTGCTTTGAAGGTTGAGTATAGAGGCCAGATCCAGATCTTAAGCAGCCCTTAGTGAAACGGCCAAGATTTTGGATGGGTAGTACTCTCCACAGGACAATAACTTTCAAATTAGTGGTGCACTTGCAACAATGCAGTCATAGATCACAATAACTTGAAATGTCACAGACAGTCATACCTTGTGTCAAGAAGTCTGTAAATGTCAAATAATGCTACAAGTGCTCCTTGGTGCCAACAACCACTGTTAAATGCAACCTTTCTGCCTTTTGTCTTATCATTTTCTCCCTTTTCTGTATCCTATACACTCATACTCATTATCAACACATCTTTGCATTTGCACAAAGGCATACCCACAAACTGAGAACTACCCTCACCTGTAATTATCAGATAATGTGTCAGCCAGATTGTTACATAAACTAATTTTCCTGTAAATATATGCATACTTGAACCAATGTAATTGTCTTGTTTTCCTTGTTTTGTGTAGCTCCCAACATAAGTATGTTCACTGATGCATTAAGGACCTTGAAAACTATGATTTCAAATTAATAAGTAGTTCTTTATAACTAGGGATGTCCTGAGCCAATCCAGGCATATTTTAATGGATCAGTATTGGCTAGAATACAGCCGCTCAAAATCTGATTCTTTCTTTACTGTACTCTACTGTGTTTTGTAACCTCAGCCTCCTCGTGTTGCCTTGTGCCTCTTATTAGCAAAGAGCAATGTACAAAACATTCAGTTAGCATCTTCTCATTTTTAGCCGGCACTGACCATCGCTTTCACCGCAGGTCATATCAGCTGTCTCTAACTCATGTTAATTCCATGAGTAATGTGATAACAAACCAAAATAAATCTTGGCTGTTGATGGGTTTTGTGTGCTCTCTGCAAGCTGATGTCTGCACTCAGCGAAATATTGTTTATAGAGGTAAAAGAAGCATCTCTCTGTAACACCACTTATACAACAGCGGGCGGACTAACAGAGTGATACATCTTTTCTCTAGTGGATCACGTCACGTCAGTTTCAGGAGTTGCATACTCTCAGTTAAACTTTCATTTATATCATATCAATTTAAGCTTATAAACGTTATAGTTTTGAATCAGGACCTTTAGTATTTGGATCAAGTAGCTTGTGCAAAATAAGGTGGGCAGAATTTATAAGGCTACAGCTGTTACTCCAATGTGTCTGATACATATTTAATAAACAGGTAAATATAGGTACCGTATATTAGACTCATATCGGCAGATACCCAATATTAAAAGAACTCTGATTGGTATCGGGCCAAAAAAACTTGGTCAGGATATATAACATCACATTTTTCCAAATGAGGCCCACCCAATTCAAATCAGTGAGAAGAGCCCTTTGAAAAACACAAATACAAAAACCTCTAGTGTTAAATAACCAAACCTGTTGTAATTTGGCAGAATACAGTGTGTTCATGTAGGACCCCATCACTCATAAGAAGCTGACATAGAAAATAGGTTTTCAGGGCCCATTTTCTGCACTGCTATGACACCGTCTCCCCCCACTTTCGCACCCCAAGATTTATTTTCTTATGAGTTATAAAATCCATACATTTTTGACCAAATGAAATAAACATTAACAAAGCCATGGGTACAACTAAAGACAAAGAGTCTCTATTAACACAAATATTACCCAGGGATTGACATGAAAAATCTACTCTTAATTTTCTTCAAAAATAAGTGTCTTAAAGTTTGTTTTTGTATTTAGGATAATGCTTAATATTTTCGAAGTGTAAGCAAGTAAAATTAATAAGACATTTGTCCTCCAGTCTGGTTGGTTTATCTATTGGCTGTGGGCCAATAAGGAGCTGCCTTTCATTGTTGTGACAATGAACAGTGCTACCGTTTCCGAGACTTTGTTGAAAACTCCAAGGTGAGATTTAAAGCCAAAACACATCGTTATGACGGGAAGCGGTGCTCAAGTGTACTCCCAGTTTACACAGCAGGACAGAAGTCAGCCAAAGGCCAGCTTGGAGACATGTGCAGACGGTAAATGTGTATACAAAATGCATACATCATGCAAGCACTCCATAAAGTAAATAAAGCAGGTATGTTATTTTCTTCCTACTTGGCACTTTATGTCTTGGCTATGGACCACCTTGCATATTTCTTTTTCTCTTTCAGGTAGTGCTGACAGTCACCACTCTGCTGTAGGTTATTTTGATTAGTAATAAACTCGCCAAACTGTATGTTTGTGTCTTGCAGGTGGCCTAATATGATCTGCAAACTGGAAAATATGAGGCCTGTACTCACCAGACTGAAGTCCCATTGTGGTCCTGGGGTGAGGAAGGAGAAGGAGCTTCCTCTTTGCAGTGACCTGAACAACAATACCAGAGGAGAGGGTGACAATTACAACAGAATTACAATGCATCCTCAGCTACAAAAACCAACATCTAGAGGGCCTGCTCAGCATGGCATACCTCCGAGTGTGCTACTTTGCCCTGGATGACAAGACACCACTGTGAACAAACATGACTCAGAACCAACCATGAGAATATTTAAGAAGCACCAGATCAATTTTAACCACCAGTGGAGTCCACTCTGACCTAAAGCCCCAGTCAAAGAGTGAGTAAAGCTGATGCCTTAGTGAGTTCAAAGCATTCATAAGCGGGGAACTGTGACTCAGGGAACAGTGGTGTCCTGAGAAAACATTCACCTCCCATTACCTACCACAGCCTCAGCATGGTGTAGCCGCAGCGCTGTCCTCCAACTCAGACCAGGGCTGACAGATAAGGATCCTCCCAGTCAGAGAGGGAAGGGGAACATGACGACCCCAGTCCACTTTCTCAAAGCCTCATCAACCATGAAGCTGTCCTTATCCCACACCTTCCTCCCCCCCAAAGATTTGGACATGGCCCAAATGTCTCTTTTTGTTGGGATTTTCTGGCAGGGGACATATTTGCCCTTTTTTGGGGCTCCACATTGGGATTGTCCAGACTGAACACTCCCGCAAACCGGCCATGCATACTGTAAATCCTTTTCATGTCAAACAACTTATCTTGAACCTGTGTGCTTGTTAAAGTATTACAAGGTTAGGCTGGATAAGGCCACATTGAGGACAATTACACAACACATCGCGCTCAGTGAATGGATGGTTACACAGCAGAAAAACATCAAAGCAGCGCTTAAGATCTGTACTGTACCAACAATAAATTGGATTTTTATTGAAGCACTATTTCACAATGGTGAAATACTTTCAATGAGAAGTGTGTCTCATGATTGCCGTACAAGGCTAAGTAACTGTGCAACTTATGAAACTAAGTAAACAGATTACAAAAGCTATGTACTGACATGACACAGACTGGAGAAAGAGGGGACTGTAGCTTGTAATATAGCATTTAACAGTATGGTTTATGTTGATATAAACAAACCTCAACTTTTTTAACAATGGACACCACTGGTGGCCAGATTTTTTATGGCACAAGTTTTAAAAAATGTAAAAAAAAAAAGTTAAAAAAAACTACATTTCTAAGGAAATGCAGATACCACAATTGCACTGAATTGAAAATGCAAACAAAAGATGAAATGTTAAGACATTGTGGAGTATGTTTAAAGGAACTAACACGCAACATTAGTGCATCACACTCAACAGACAAAACAGCACGATGAATCAAAACCTCCTACATTGCTCAGCGTTCATTATCCAATCTGGGACTTACACAAGATCATAAATGGTGTCAGAACAGTTGATAATATTGAAGATGTATGTCTTGGGGCCTTAGATGGCGGGACCTAAAAAGGCATCAGCATCCGGAGAATGCTGAGCTGCCCAGAAACACTTGCTCTGTGTGTGTGTGTCCGGCAAGTGCTGCTCGTAAGGCTGAGTTATTCCAGTCATACTGCCGCCCTACTACTGTTGCTCCAGGTGGCATTTATCCAGTGACACAGCCAACTGTCCATCTACAGTCAGCACTGCAGGCAGCTGTAGCACGCACTGCACCCTTTCTCTCTGCTCTGACACCTCATAACAATGCTAAAACAATTAGTTAATTAATTTATTAGTCATCAGCAGATATATTTCAAGCACAAATGAAAAACATTCTCTTATATCATTATTTCATATCTCTTTATATCATTGTAAACTAAATATCCTTTGGTCTTGGACTGTTGGTCAAATAAAACAAGATGTTTGAAGACATCGCCATCATTTACAATATTTTACTATAAGGCAGTATTTGTACATCAGCAACATTGAACGTCATTGACCGTGTCCACTGTTTATAGTTTAGACAAAAAATATCATATGATTGGCAGCACTGAACGCAACCTAGTTGTCCAGTAGCTATTGGGAAAAACCCCATGCTGCATAGGAAGTGGGGCATTTTATGGTTCAGTAACAGTAACAGCAGTTTGTGTGGCACAAATAGAACAGAATTGGGTAGCTGACATTAACTTTGAATATCCACTATGGATGAAGACAGAGAAAAAAACCTGCCACCACTAGCCACTCTTAATGGCTAACAAGTGATCTATGGGAAGCTTAGCGCAAAAACACAGGAATAATGCTCATATATGATCACAAACCAGAAGTGTTTAACACTACTGTAGCCTATTAAACTAAGCGATATCACAGACATGTTTGGACAAGAGAGAAGAGACAATAAAATGAAAACCAAAACAGTCGAGGGGGAAAACAGGAAATTAGGTCCTGTGGAGCTCAATGGGTTGAACCGAGCACCAACACAGACTAATCATCTAAAGCAGAGTTTCCACCACAGGAACCTTCCCCAAGGACTAGGAACCTTTGGAGGAACTAGTCCCGGGGACATTATTTTACCCCCCAAAAAGTACATGCTCAGGAGGTAGTACTTTACAAAAATACAGGAACTTTGGTGGTGGGGCTAGCAGCGCTGAACATTTCGGATTGATCAAGTACTCGCAGCATTTTATTTCAGCCGTCATTATTAAAAATCTGCAGCCGCAAACCGGTTTGTTTTTGTTCACTGTGCTTCGACACAATGGAGTTACAGAAGAAAGCATACGACAGATGGACGGACGACAAAGTCCCACATTATTGAGCTCCTCCATGCTTACTGTTGTTGCAGTGTCGCAGAAATAATAATGCCTGTCCGTCGCTTTATGTGCCGTCATCGTTGTATAATTGTGCACAAAAATTACGTATAAAAACAGCCTTCACTTTTTCATATGTCAGGGGACTAATTTGCCTAATATTAGCAGGTCTTTAGACCGCGGTGGAAACGCAGACAACAATGGGCTGAAGGCAGGGTGGGAAAATAACATTTTAAAATGTGAACATCTACCAGCCACTGACAGATGAATGTTCAAATTCACCAGCCACTCAATAGTAAATCATTATTGTGTGTCTGAAATCTACCAGCATTTGGCTGGTGCTAATTTCCCACTCTGGCTGAAGGAACCTTTTAGTTCGATGAAAAGCAGTTCCTGGGACTAAAAGTTCTGGGTACTTTGGGTGGAAACACGGCTTAAGTGAGGTTTAGAGTTCGGGACCACCCATGTTGGAAATGCATGCACTGATGCAACTGTAAGGTGTTTTGGATAAACAGCATGTGTTGTGGAATAATAAAAATAGCTAAAGAGAAGGAAAATGAGAAGCTCCTTGGGTGTCCTGGAGGCAAGTCAGGGGTCAGAGGTCACTGCAGGTGTTGCTCAGACTTAACTGTCAAATTGCTAAATTAACCTGACACAAGTTTGTCCTGTTGAAGTGTCCTCAAACCCCCATTTGGCCACTCAAAATCTCAATCTTTAAAGATGACAAAAAGATGACAGATCTACCCCACAAACTCAGATTCAAATGGAATATGGTCAGCTGTCCCACTTCATTACAATCATAGCACTCGGTCACTCAACAGTTCTGTGACTACATCAGGAGGTACACACTAATTTAAACATTTTAAGGAGTTTCCAACCAGTTCACTTCTCCATCTGGGGTGACGTACACCTTATGACAAAACTTTACAACACTGTCACAGCCCTGTGGTTTGATTCTCCTCAATACTGGTCATTTGCAGTTTTGATGACCTAGGAAGGAAGTGACATTCACTCTGCTGTTGCACACCCCTAGTCTCCCTAGCGACAAGCCTGAAATGACTAAATAAACAAAAATATAAAAGTCTATGTTTTACTAACCAGTGGACGGAGCTGTCATGGGAAAAATGTGGGAGAGTTAGTTAGCTTCATTGCGGTTTGGGTTTTACAGTTATGACAAATATCTCTGTTGCAAAGAAACATCAGGGTGCGTTTGTGCTTCTGAAATGCACTGTGACTAAAATCGGTTTGGGAAGATGCTCAATAAAGACGTCATCTACGTGAACTTGCATGTAACAGGAAATATTATGTGGGTCAGTAAACACACAACGAAAACCAAGCTCTGTCTCTTAAAGGCATTTTAAAAAAGACATTATATAAATCTTATATAAAAGACATTTTAAGAACTTCCATTATGATGAATTTAAGGAGTATCCATGTGTCAGTTTCCATATGTCTTCCACAGTCACATGCCCAGTCCAAGTGTCCTTGAGCAAGGCCTAATATGTACATTCTAGCGCAGCATTTAGTCAATTAATTTGTAAGTCAATCTACAGAAGATAATCAGTGACAATTTTGATAACTGATTATTTACTTTTTTCTTTATTTTCTTCGATTAACATCATTGTAAATAGTTTATTTTGTAGGTATTGGATCAGAAAATACAACCCATTTATTTAAAATTGTGAAATAATACCCACCAATAATGAAAGTAGTTATCATTCAAGTGAATAATAAATAATTAAATTGTTGCAAAAGAGTGAAATAAATGGTTCATGACGAATTGAACAGATGCAAATATGTCATGTGAACAATTTGTTTACTGTCTGTTTTTACAATACCTTGGCCTATGCTTTCTCTGTGGATCCTTTATTTAAATCTCGAGGAATCATTGACGGCATGCCCTCATTTTCAGGTCTCCATTATAGCCCAACTGATACTGAATTTTTGAGGCAGACACTGATATTTTAAAAATCCAATAACAATATCTCAGGCTATAGTAATTTTTTAAAACATAGAGACATAACATAAATTAACAATCTTGATACACATCCCTTAGATTTGTGATCAAGACATATAGTGAGCGGGACATTTAGCAGTTGAGAAAACAACTTGTCATCGTTCTATGGTGGACCTTGTTTGGCATTTCTGTACTGCAATTTCTTGTTACTTATCGGCTGACATATACACCAATATCGATATCAGAGAATATGCAATTTTATCGGCTAATATATCGGCCTGGCTGATTTATTAGTCTAGCGCTAGTCTCTATACTGTTTATGTGTAAAGCATGTATTAATTTATTTTGCCTAAGAACATGCCCAGTATTTGGTAAGAAGCAATGATCTGTCTTTCTGTTAAATTGGATGACAACTATCATTTGCAGTATTATTGCAAGTCATGTCATACTATATGGGATTGGCCATTTAATTTGTATTATCATCATAATTATTGAATTATTACTCAAGTTTATCTTCATCATAGTGTGAAATTAAATGGACTAAACAATGTAACAGTACTAAGCACATGCATTATGTTGAAGTTACCTAAACACATTACCTAGTTCCACGTGTAAATACTTCTGTGGAAATCAACCATTTAGCTTATTTCAATAGAAGTTCTATGAAATGGCTATTAAAGTGTCATTGAAACATGATGACACAGACACCGGATGCTAATTACTTAACAGAGACGCAGGGTTGTGTGCTGGCTGACAGCAAGGCAGAAACTCCTGTGGAATGAGCAGAGCTTACAGAGAAGCAGACAGTCATTGTGATTACTGGCATGTTGCTGAAAAATGGCAAGCATTGGTCCAGGAGCCAGGCGGGGCCTCGCGCACTTACTGACGATTGTCATCAGGCTCTCAGCCAAGGTACAGCCAATTCCCCACACTGGTGTAGAAAGACATGCTGGGAATTTCACAGGAGATGAGAGCCTCCAGCAAATAAACCTAACTGCTCTTCCGCTTTATTGCGTTTGATCCCTGGCTACCGCCAACCCAGAGGATGACCCGCTCTACCTCCTGTGAGACTGTGCTAACCACTGCATCAACCAATTCATCCTCAGTCTCAACTATTGTGAGGAGAATAGCAAAAATATAGTAAAAATATGTACTAATATAATATAATATGTAATCTACCAGGAATATGCACATTTGATTGGTTAAAGCTGGGCAAACACTGTATGTTTTTATTAATCTTGTACATTACGTTAACTCACACTACATGTTTCAGATGAAACACATAGCTTCTCACACTGTGCACACTGATCAACTTCTCACAACATGGGTGCTCACACTAATAATAAAGATGGAACCTCTGATTGGTTTTGTCCATTGACAATTTCAAAAAAGCTTTATTCAAACAAGATGGCTGCATATTTGTGCTATTCTACTTTGAACGGAAGGCTAGAGGAAAAAACAAAAAAGAAAAATACAGAGCTGCAGATGGCTGGGAACTTGCATACAAAAAGGTTTTGTCTGTTTTGCAATGACGTTTATTTGTACCACGGCACAGTCTCAGTCAAGACTAGTGAAATCAGTCTGCGGAACTGTTCAAACTTCAAGACTTCAAGCTGACCAAAATTTCTGACAAGCCAGAAATCAATCTGATCAGGCTGCGCTGGTTGGGTTAAGGCATGGAACATGAACCACAGCGTCCAACGAATCGTGTCCAGCCAGGGACTTTTGTTGCATGTCATTCCCCGCTCATTTCCTGTCATTTCTCTACTGTCATCTATCCGATAAGGCTTAAAAAATAAGCCACATATTGATTGAACGGGCAATTAATGAGACATCACGACCTCCCTTAAACTTTTGATGTCAACGATCTGGCAGAAATTCAGCCTGATTCTAAAATTAGTTGGGGTTGACTAATTCAGGCTTAAATCCGAGCTTAATCCATTGCAGTGTCTGCCTGGCGTAATGTATTATCTGTGGCCAGACGACATCGTATGGCGCTGCCACAAACAGTTAACCAGGTTGAACTTCATTGCCTAACGACCCTGCGTTTTTTTTTGCTGGAGCACATTGCCTTGGCACCCTGCAGTGCCACCTCCATCATCCCATTGAAATCAATGAGAGGGTTGGGTTTTTTTTATATATACATACGGCATCTATGTCATATCTGTCCACCCTGGAAAAGAGATTCCTTATTTGTTGCTCTTCCTGAGGTGACTTCCTTTTTTGTTTTTTTGTTTTTTGTTTTCCCTTATCTGGACTGAGGGTTTAAGGATATATTGTGTCATATGCTGTAAAGACTGTAAAGCCCCTTGAGGCAAATTTGTGATTTTTGATTTTGGGCTATAGAAATAAATCTGACTTGACCACAAACTTACAGTTTACACTACACAGCATCTGGCCTGCAGATTTCACAATAATTACAAAAGTTGTTAATACATGTCACTTTGAATTCAATAGGCCTTTTTCATAGAAAAGATTTTGACACGTGACAGTAGGAAAAGCACAGGTGTAAATAATGAACTGAATGATGGCTGAATTCCATTTAGCTGCTGCAGTTTCAGGGTCCTGGTGTTGTTCGTGCTGGCTCCCTGTCACACTGCTGGGACGCTTGAATAGAACAGAGCCATCATTAATGTTATTAGTAACAGTAACTATGACAAGTCAAAATGGCTGATGTAAAAAGGCCAAGGGCCACTAGGGGAACTAATCGACCCGGCTAAAAATCAATATGTAAAGACTGTGACAAGTCACTATGGCACAAAGAAGTCTCCTTCTTTTGCTCTTATTTTAACTCTAGAACTGGGTCGCTTTCAGGCAGTTTATGGCTGTGTGGCACACAAGTTTGTGTTACAGTGTGTTAGGTGTGCTGTGTACAGTACTTCATAATGCAGTGAATGTATCATCTGATTCTCACACCTACTGTAACTATTTTACTTGTGGGTAAAAGACTAAAGGCCCAGGTCTAGTTGTTGGTGAGATCATCCCATGAGCCTGCAAGTTCAATCTTTTAAACCGCCAAAGTGTTGTGTATCCTTTCAAAGTGTCTTTGAGAATGAAACCATATCCCTGCTTACTCTGTGTAAGTTGCCTGTGGACAGATGAGCAACAACTTACATCTGAAACATAAATCCTTCAAAAAGAATCAGAGCTCTTAATAATGGCCAAGAATATCTGGTTGGTTTTATTACCTATTTTGTGTGCAATTTACAGAACACGTACTACTACTGAAGACATCTTAGCAAATGATTAGGTCATCAATATCTCCTTCTACTGAAAATGGCTTATTGGATGTAGACTTACCCAATGTCATGTTTCCCACACAATGAGCTGTTTTGAAAGCCAATAGGCCCTGCATGTGTAACCTTTTCATGAATACATGATTGATATCGCTACACATGCATCACTGCCTCCAGCCAGGGTACAAAGGTCCTTTCTACTCCTGTACCTCCTCTTATGTGTCGAGGGAAGTGTGGCTCATGAGTCAGTGGATTAGCATCCCAGTTAGCCCTGCCCTTGTTTGTTGAAGATGGCTAACTCTGAAACTGAACTATCCCAGCGTCGACCCCACCTGCGGCCACATGCCATTCTGTTTCGTTTCTACTGATACTACAGGAGACACAAACAAGAACACTCATGCGTGCGCGCGCGCACACACACACACACACACACACAGTATTTTCATGATGCTGGCAGGTAAAAGCAGCAGCTGATAAAATCATCTCACAGGTTTGCATGTGCATATTACTGTTATATGAAGTGCTATTTATACAACTCTGTCTCTGCCCATTCAACGTGATGTTTCAATCATGGACAATGAACTTACAAAGCGTTGAAGTTTGAACCAACTTTGTTTAGGCTATTTCTGTTGGTTGAATTCTGCACGTGCTTGGCAACAAGCAACCAATCTCTCTTAGGAAATCAAGCCTTATATTCTCTCACTTGCCCAACTTGATTGTTTTTTTTCCCATAAACCTCGTTATGGAGGTCAAATATCGGGTGCTGTTTTTCCATGTTTGTCTGCAGAGCCAGTTGGGCACTGGGCAGGGCTGGGGTACTTTGGCACACAACATGGAAAGCCTTTCAAAAGAGTCCAATATAAACGCTCACATGGGGTTTATTATCCCAAAACATAATGATTATTATTATTGTACGTCAGCCGCCAGTCTGAGAACTTACTACATAATTCTCATTGTATTGATATAAATGAGCTCTGGGACAATATTTAAGAACTGGTCACATTTATGGCCAATACATTAAAGGCATTACCTAGAGAGGCAATGATAAGTGTTTGTGTTGCCTGGATCCGGAATAACAGTGTATGTAAAGCATTCCATTTTCTGCTCATCTCTAAAGTTATACACAAAGGTAGGGTGGGAGAAACACTGCTTAGACGCTAGGTTGGGAATTTCAAAGTTCACCCCATAAAATAGAGATGCACCAAAAAATTGGCTTAATGGCCGATATCAGTTTTCAAAAAACAATATTGTATCAGTCAATTTTGCAGCTGATTTTGGAAGTGGCATTGCTGTTAATTATTTTTAGGGGTTTTACTTAAAGAACAGGTTCACATTTTCACACATTCAAGTCTGTCTTAAAACAATATGCTGTAGTCATTCCTCCTCTCAATATTGGCTGTGAAGTGATTCCCTCCTAGCGCAACTCCAGTGTAAGAGATGGGGGACAAAATCCACACTTCTGGGCAAAAATGCAACCAAGTTGAGCTGAAGCTAATATGAAACTGGGGACACATAAAGCAGATGCCTTACAGTCTTGTTAGAACATACTTCCCTCTTACTACTACTACTACTAAAAATAAAAACCTCTTATTTACTATATGGTTTGTGTATCTGAACTTGTTTTGCACACACATTTGTGTTAACCTAAAAACACATATTGACATCAGCTGATATAGACAGGATAAAAACATATCAGTGCATTTGAATAAAAATGAATAATAATCACAAGGTCAAAGGTGCTGTGACAATACCGTAAAACCCAGAACCTACTCAAAACTGGAAAATGGACTAATGTAAAAAGACCTCTTCTGCATTTCTGAGCCAAATAACTATATATATTATATCAGTGCATTATTAATGAGAAATACCCAGGATTTTAAATCTAGATTTCAAATGGCTAACAAAAAAAAGCAGACAAATGAAAACAGATAAAGCAACAGTGGCCCTTTGCTGACATCTTGTGGCGTTTTGACGCAAACGAAAATAGATCTGCACAGTTTAAAACAATGTAAAAACGCATTGTATGTATTTAACGTATTTAGTAGCTTGTTTGAAATTATAACCCATACTCACTTGCCTATTCCAAAGATATAAACCCTTCGTTCAAAGAAAATGTACCACTAGCGTTAAGGAGGCTAATGTACTGCTTATTGCAGCAATGAGGCTAAAGCATGCCACCGTTAGCTCAACTATAAATGTTGCCAAGACTGGTTTGGCAGGCACTGACGGTTTTAGCGGGGTTAATAGTTTTGTTACTGCAGATTTAGTGAGTTTCGTTCAGAATCTGAAGAGAGAAGTTGTAGCCTACTCACCGTCTCAGACCCCTGCTGCTGTTCCCGAGGGGAGACTCTTCTTTACCTGCTGAAAACTTCCTCTTCAAGTTCCTGGAGCTCGGTTGTCTTTTCGGTTTCTCTAAAGTCGAAACGGGAACTTGGACTTCACCGGTTTCACCCATTTGAAATGTGTTAGACCAGGGGTATTTAACTACGTCTCAGTGAAAGGGTTAAACTTAATAATAACAATAAATCTTACTACAATAGCAGAGGCTCGTGACAGTTTTTGAATATGGCGGAAATCCAAAAACCGACCTATGAGAGGAGAACAGAGGAACTCGTTGCTAGGATGTTACGCTAAATGGGCGGGGCCAGAGTGACTTCAGGGACGGTTGCGTCTGATAACACAACGGAATATTAAAATCAACAGTTTGGAGTGATTATGATGCAATTTATTTAAAGATATTAATACGTTTTCCCATTCACTCAATAAAATGAATCTAATCTGCGAGTGAGAGGTTGTACACAATCCTCAGTGCCTTAATGCACTAATTTCTATTCCCGTTTATATTCAGAGAAAAGCAAGGGAAACACGTTCCTAATCAGACCATGAGGCAAAGCACAGTGGATGAAAAGAAGAACACAGGAATTTGATTTTCTGAAATTTTAATGAAATTCTTGTCTTGTTTGCACAGTCATTTAAATTATATATATGAAAAAAAAGAAACCAAAAATAGAGGTGGTTGACTCAAGTAAGGTGCAATTTACTTGTACCATACTTGAGTCTTTCCATTTTATGCTACCTTATACTTCTAGTCCACTACAATTCAGAGGAATATATTGTACTTTTTACTCCACTACCTTTATTACACAGCTAGAGTTAATCGTTAATAGTAATGTGGAAACCCAATTAATATTTTACAGGCAGCTGCAGCTTAGGTGGTAGAGCTGGTCCGTTAATCTTTGTTCCCTGACTCATCCTGTTCACATTGTGTGTCTCTGAGAAAGACAGTGAACCCCAAACTGCTCTCTACTTGTGTATGTGAGAAAAAAAGTGTATTTTTTACATGGTGGTATCTGGTAAATTAATGTAATTTAATGTCAAATACTGCATGGTCAGCTCATAAAATATTTTTATATATGATATTAGTATAGATTAGAGTACCCAACAGTATGTAAAGTACTTAATATTAGCTGTACCTCAACCAGCTACAACAGTAAAATGCTGCATACTAATGCATCAGTAATTATAATCAAATAATATAGTATATAATACAATAACACTGAGAGGGATATTGTGCATAATGCGTTCTTTTACTTTAAATACTTAAAGTAAATTTTGCTGATAACACTTATGTACTTTTGCTTAAGAAACAGTTTAAATGCAGGACTTTTACTTGTAATGAAGTATTTTTATGTGATATTACAACTTTTATTTAATATAATCAATATTTTCAATAACATCGTATCAAATGACAATGTTAAAACAATGTGATAATGCGAATGGGGTCACTCATAGTGATGAACCTACAGAGAATTTTCACCTGAATCTGCAGCTCCCCTCAGCTTTACAGTGAGTTTCAGCTCTCCGGCCCACAACTTTACTGTTTTGGTTCACCCTCACCGCTCCCACAGCGTCGTTTTCAGCCGCACAAGGCAGCTGTTCACAGCAAAAATGCTCTGAAAACCCACTGTACACTACCTGCTCAGCACAGCCAACAGACACAGTTAGCGACTAGCTGGTGAACATAGTGAAGCATTTAGCAGCTAATGAGCCAGATATTTCCCTCAGGAGTTGATGGAAACCAAAAAATATGAGAGTGCATGTCGAACTTACCTTCAAAAGGTGGCCAGAAACACGACTCCAAATGAATGCTAATGTTGCTCTTTAAGTGCTGGATGTATAAAAAAGCAACTGTTTGCTAACATGGTAACAACTTAAAAGGTGGTGATATCTCAATGTTGTGTTCACAACTTGTTCCCACTGCCCCCAAGTGGCCAAGTAGTTAGTTATTGCAGGTTTAAGTAAAGCATGTAATACTCTTTGACCACTGAGCACCAGTCTCACTTTAGATGCAACACCTGTGATTTACAGGCCCTCAACATGGTTTGCTTACACTGTAACGATGGCAACCTATAACAGTTTATAAGAGTGACGGTTCAAGCATGTCAGAATGTGTCAAACATCCTACAAAGTAGAGCTAGACCAATAAATGGACCAGGGCGATGTATATAATTGCAGTAGAGAAATGCTAAACTAGGTTTGATGTAATTTAGAAACAGTGTCATCATTACATCGTTTGTCCACCCGAGAGGACTGATAAGTTGATTTTTACATTTACATGTATTCATTTGGCAGACGTACAACTGACATACAATCCATGCCACAGTAGATCATGGAAAAGCCTGCGAGTAATAAGTGCCTCAACACTCAGTGCCACAAGGCTTGCAGGTGCATGATGTAACATACAGCATATGTGCACAGGAAATGACTTTTTTTTGAGAGAGAGAAAGAGAAGGATTGAGAGATAGAGAAAGAGCATATTAGGCAAGTAAGTACTCTTTTAAACTGTAAAATGCCCTGCTCAGTATGTATCTTGGTCAATATTAATCTAGGGGATCCATGTTAAGATCACCTGTTTATGTTATGTGTTTATATTTAAAAAAAAAAAACTATATATAGATATATCGTTATCAGATTTTTTAAAACTCTCAATTCATGCAGTGAAACTTATGGCTATTGGCTAATATTGACTACTGGAACCCAGTTTCTATTTGAGGCTTATGGCATCCAGCATTAAAATGGTTCCCAACCATGCTTTGCTGAACAAACAAAAAAAATGTTTTAATCATTATTTTGTTATGCTCTTTTTGGCTTTGGCATTTGCCAGTTTGATTTTGGTTGCTTCCAAATTCACTATGTATTTGTGGTTGAATTGTACACACAGATTCACCCAGAAACATAACCGTGTTCACTCTAAGTTCTGCAGCGGGAGTCAAATCACACAGTGGGTTAAATTGTGTTTTCTATGCAAACTCCATACTATTGTTGGATTGTCATTTTTCTCTCTTTTTGCTCTTCAATATATTTAACATTCATGAGTAATTTATATCATTTAGCACATCACTATTGCACCAATAATGTCTTGTAGCAAGAAATAGTATTCACAGACCACCCCAACCCATCACCTTTGTGCAACTGTAACACCATTGTTAGAGCACATGCTTTACTACATTATATTTGGATGTAAAGGTAAAGTTGGTGTGCGTCCATGTTTTACTGTATGTTTGGAATCCCCAGGTTCTGTATGACATCATGAAGATGTTCTAGAACGTATGTGACACAGACACAGAACATTTGGAATTTTGTCATTTCACTGTTTGCAAGAGGACTACACACAACCTGTGGATCCATACAATCAGTTAACTGGTGTAAAAACTGACTTGCAAGGAAGAATTGAAAAGACCCAACCTGAAAAGTGAACAACTTTCTACAATTAAGTCTGTTTCTTCCTATTTCTGAAGTCCAGTTATGTTGCAACTGAAAACCAGAGGTGGAAAGTGGGATGAAATATGGAGATCTGTTTCATCAGCCATCAGTAGCCACGTGTTGTTGCATCTTTTAGATTTTATTGAAGTTAAAAGACAGAAAGAATATTGTGTATCAATGACTTAGTTTTAAGACTTCAGAAAAACATGAGTGTTTAATATGAGTTAAAGCAAATGATAGTGATGATATTTAAAGAGGATGAAAGTAACGTCTGTTCTCACATTTCCCTTTTAGCTGTCTGTACAAAAATGATTTTGTCATGGCAGAGGACAGCAGCAGTGACTCAGATGCCTACCTGATCCCAAGCGACTACGAGCTAGTTGACTTTGTGGGAAGTGGGGACTATGGAATAGTGGCAAAGTGCAAGAAGAGGGACACTGGAGAGCCTGTGGCCATAAAAGTCTCAAGATTTGTCCAGACCGCCACACGGGAGGTTGGTTAACTTATATATTCTGATGGTCACAGTTGCAAAAAATAGATTTTATTTTTAAAAAAGAAAGGGAAAAAAACAGATCTGCTGATACCTAAACATTTCAAGCTTGTCATGTATCCCCAGGCGACCATTTTACAAGAACTAATGAGACAAAATCTAGACCAGTACAACATTGTGAAGTTCTACAACTGGTACCAGATGAACGACACCACTGGTCTGGTGTTGGAATTACTGGACGTGAGCCTCCTGGACTACATGAAGGGGGATCGTCTGCCTTTAAAGGACATCAGGCTCATAATCCAGCAGGTAAAGATGCAGTGACAGAAAGCAACACTGAAAGATCTATCCAATTTAAAACTGTTCTAAATTGTATATCTGACCTTGTACCTGCAGTTGGCCACAGCATTTGATGCGTTGAGGAGTGTCGGAGTTATCCATGGAGATTTGAAACCAGAAAACATCATGCTGGTGAAGGATCAGGAGCAGCCCTTCACAGTGAAGCTTATTGATTTTGGCTTGGCGTTTCACAGATCTGAAGCTGTGGTGGGCTCTATTCACCAAGTACCTTATTACAGGTGAGGTTTATAGAGACACTGGTCTGGTTGTCATTCTACTAGAGTATGTTTGCAAGATCCCAGTTTTGCTATCAATAGATTCTTAGATACTACTTTTCTTCCACATTCAGGGCTCCAGAGATCATGTTAGGACTCCCCTTCACTGAGGCCATTGACATGTGGTCTCTCGGCATCGTGATGGGGTTCATGATGCTTGGGGCTCTCATCTTCCCGTGGTTCTGTGACTATAACCAGGTAAGCAATTTGCTAGCTTTCTTCCTAACAGATCTGGTACTGCTGCATCCATATACTGCACCCCGACCTCAGTTCACCATGAATACAATGTCTGGACCGGATCTTATCAACTCTGTTGAATACTTTGATGTGACTCTGTGTTTCGTCTCCAGATGAAGTCTATTTGTGAATTATTGGGCCAACCAGCGGACCATCTTCTGGATGCTGGTCTAAAAACAAAGGAGTTCTTCATCAAGACATCTAACAATCAGTGGACCCTCATGGTACTTTACTTAACTTTTCCAAAAGATATTTCATCCTCAACATGCGGATGTCTACGATTATAAAAGATAAAATAAAGTCAGTTATCTCTAAAGTTTTCCTCTCCTTCTTTTAGTCACATGACCAGTACTGGAAACACAAGATTTTCAGTGGCAACAAGAAAATTGTCTTCAGCTCTCTGGATGATCTGAAAACGGTAAGTAGTCTAGTGGGTTGTATCTGCTTTCATTGATTCTCTTTCCATGAATCAGGAGAATAACTTGACTGCTGTTGGACTTGTTTATATATTTAGTTGAGTGAGGAGCTGGAGAGTGAAGCTGAAGCCGAAGGATGGAGGCAGTGCATTGAACTGCTAAAAGAGATGCTTCGGGTGGATGCCAGTGAGAGGATTACCCCCAGTGAGGTCCTCAGGCACCCCTTCATCACACAGAGCTACCTGAATGAAGCTCTGCAGCCAGCAGCTGATGAGCTGAGTACCAGCCAGGCCCGCACCAGTTTCAGGACAGAGACTGCGACCGAGGCTGATAACAGGTACAATAGCTGTTGATTCATCCTTCTGTTTTCCTGCTGCTGCTGCTAGATATTGTAGCTACATATGCTGTTTTATCAAATTCAAACATTCTTTCCTTTTGTGACTCAGAGAGAAAAGTGGTGAAAGTACCTGAAAGCAGACTTACTTTCTCAACAGCAGTCCCTTCTAACCATGTAGTCGCCCGGGATAGAAATTTCTTTTGACGCCCACATTGACCCATATTGCAGCCCTCTAATGTGTACCTATGTGAGAAATGTATGTGATCCTCCTGAATATACTACACTATATGCTATAATCGATGGTCTGTCTGTGTGTGTTGTGTGTGTGTTTAGTACCCAGGCTCCGGACACCGATGCCCCCAAGGAGCTCATAACAGAGCTGGAGGACACCACAACTGGTATGAAAAGAGACTGTCCTCCCCAAAGTTTGTATGTACAGCGACCTCTAGTGGCCGTAGTAATTATGCCGGGAGCAAAGGTGGAAGTCCGGTGAGGTAGTATAAAGAGTGAGAAACAACACAGGACTTTCACCCAGGAGACCACTGTTTGTGTCCCGTGTAAAACCAAAAGTCAACCATGACTTATTTCATGTCACATAACTTACTAAACTTAACTTACTAACGTACTTATTTTAACCCAAACCATGATCTTTTCCTAAACCTAACCAAACTGTGACCGCTTCACAACGTTACCAACTAGGTGTTTATTATTGTTACCATGACGACGAAGGTCCGGTATGCCTATATATGTCTTTTTGGAAGCCATTGGCAAACGACCTATTCTGTCGTTTTTGGAGTCATATCTCCTGCCACAGGTAGGGGCGCTAATTTAGGAAAAGCTCCTGTGGGTCGTATTAGAGGTTAGGAACAAATGACCTATGTGGTCGTATGGGCTGGAGGACTTGTATGAAAAAGACACCTCCACTTGAGCCTGAAATGTTAGCTTCCCCATTGTTGTTAATTCTACCAGTGACAGCTGAGAATATTTAACGTTTGTTTGTTTTTCAGATGACAGCGAGCCCCATGAGGTGAGGAAGAAGAAGAAGAAGAAGAACTGCATCAGACGCTTCTTCTCGTGGATGAAGAGGACATTTAGCTGTTCTCAGCGAAGATAGCAGCCTTATTAGCCTGCATAACCAGTGAAGATGGGTTGCGCTAGTTCCGTGTGCTTAAAACGAACTAATTCGTACAACGTGATTTACGACCACGTCTACAGCCAAAAGTATTTATAACTGTTCCGAATGGTGACACTCGAAGCAAAAAGCCTGATCTCTGTCCAAGAACTCTGGGTCTTTTGAGCATCTTTGTAATCTTGAAATGTTTAATTATACAAATGAGGATAATAGCGCACACTTTCAGACACTCCCTCCTCGAAGGCATAAACGGTGTTGCACTCAGTTGTTCACACTTCGTTTTAGACATACTGAGACCTTAAAGTGAGACTATTAGAACAGACATTTAATAAAGGTTTGGAACCTGCGTTCACTCTCAAAATGACTCACAGGTCTTTTACCTACCACTAGACTAATGAATGTAAATGATATATGTTTTTTTTTGGGGGGGGGGGGGGGGTTGTTTCAGGAAGCAGGCTCACTAAGTCGTTTGGAAAAGTAAGTTTGCTGAGTAAAACCTTCACCATGTTTTTACATCAGTCTTACAGTTTAGAGGGGTTAGAGATTTTACTGAGCAAAGTTATCCAGATAACTCAGTAAACTTGCTTCTTGGAACAGACGCCTGTTGCTGATCAACATTTGTTTACATCAGTAATATCTGTTAACAAAGCAGTAAAAAAAAGGCCAATACCTTTGATTATAATGAAGTGAGAAAGAAACAAAATGTTGATTGTCAACGTAAAGGTCAAACTCCTGTTATATGTGAATATACCTGCAATTTATATAATCAAAAACTATTGACTGGGCTGTTAAAGTACTAATGCTCTTTAAAAATTTGAATGATGCTGCTGTATGTATTTTATGCATCAGATGCTAAAATAATCTACTGTCCAGGGAGCCATGCTGTGATTTCTCCTCTTTTTCTTCAGTTTTATACTCTTAATTCTATTACTTTGCAGAAACTTTCACTACATACATGAATATATCACTTAGTGTTTATTTAGCAGGGACAATGCACAATACATGTATTGTACCAGATATAGATTTTTTTTGTAAAAAAAACAGACACAATAAAACACCATATGACAAACTAAGAAACAAAACAAAAAAATATCAACCACCCAGAAACAAACAACAGATGAACAATACTAAATTCCCACTAGGGAGCACACCATCAGCAATCCCAACACCATAAAAAACAGACAGTTCATCAGTTATTATTTATATATGTTGTATTAAAGCCATAATACCAGTGGTGGCTGGTGATTTACTCCACAATTGAATCAGAAAAGCAACACAATCCATCCGACAGCTCAGCTTGGCTACTTAGTCTGTCTCTTTTCTCACCAAGCAGAAGTATCCTGTAC
Organism: Macquaria ambigua; assembly: GCA_008360985.2. Classification (NCBI taxonomy): domain Eukaryota; kingdom Metazoa; phylum Chordata; class Actinopteri; order Centrarchiformes; family Percichthyidae; genus Macquaria; species Macquaria ambigua. The sequence continues at coordinate 37,106 of VMKM01002559.1, forward strand.
AAAACAAAACCTTGGATTTATTTAAATGAAAACATTTAAACTCAACATAAATGCTGACTGTAGATACATTCCCATTTTTCATAAACAAAATGAAATATTGTCTATGGTTATCATATTCTGCTTGTTGCTTTAAGACCTACTGCTTGTGTGATAGTTACAGCAATGACAATATGCAATAGGGCATATAAAAAGTGATGATAGCCTGCAGTTTAGCTACTATGCCATCTTGCTTGTCGCCATCTGCTGGACTGGACATGGCTAATGTTGTGGTAATGGATAGGTGTGTCCTACAGAGGCTACTGTACTGCGGCTCGATGTAAACAGGAAGAAGTACCACAATGTGTCCCCCTCATATTCATAACAGAAATATTAGACCTAATTTAATACTTTATTGGAACGTGAGTGGCTAAAAGTCTCTTCTTCTCTAACGATAAGCTACAATTACTGATAGCGCGAGAAATATGAACAGGTACGGCTTCCCTTGTGTAAGGTCTTGATTGGCTACTCAGCTAATCACTCATAAATCCCATTGGTTTGTTGGTGTTTTTACTTGTATTAGATGGAAAGCATATAGATGGAATGAGCCCATTAGGAAAGAGAGCACAAAACAGACAGATTTTTGTGGTTAATTTCACAACTTCATATGAAGTAATATTAAAATGTTTTTAATAGGCTGGTGTAGTGGCCGCCACTGCATAGCACCCTTCAGTATCTAATTTCCTGTGACTATGGGCACTTATGACTGTATCGCTGTATCCATAGTCACAGTAAACAATGCCCTCTTTAAGATTATTGCCATACGGATTTGTGGATCAACAACAGACAGCGACGCATAAACTGATAACTGGAGTCCTCCTTCGGCCTGCAGTCTCTTCCCTCGAGGGTTAATTCTCAGGAAGTCTTCTTGTGATCATGTTCCAACCACAAAAAACATTATTCTCCTCCATGTCAGCTGGACAGGCTCTCTGCTGTGATTCCATCGTCTTGTTTTATGTAAAACATTTCATGAGTTACAGGAAATACAAACACTAGAAAACATTGTCCTGTGAAATCTGCATTATTGTATTCTGTGTTTAAAGGCCTTTGCATTCACTTTGAACAACTCAGTTACCTTAAAGGGGTATTCTGTGACTTCTATCAGCCTCTAGTGGTGGTAAGTAGGAACTGCAGCATATAGATTTGCAGTAAATAGATTTATTAGAGCTGACATCACGTTGGTATCCATGAATGGTAGAAGTTCAAAACAACATCCATGTGTACCCTTCAAATTCTTCCAGCTGAGTCAAGAAACAAAGAGCCAGTAGTTACTTTCTTCTGCTTGTCCTGCGCTTTACTGAAGACTCACAGACAAATTGATCCACAGTTTTATAACCGATTTCAAATGGTGCTAGAAGGCTGTAGTGGGCTCTAAGCACCAGAAGAAATCAGTTATCTTTTAGTGGAGAAAGAGGAGGAGGAGGAGGAGTAGGAGGAGAGAGGAGGAGGGGCAGTCCTGTGCTTGTCCTCCTGAGGCTCACTCCTGCCGGAGCTGTCCTCCTCTCCCCAAGAACACTGATTTCAAATGGTGCTAGACAACGGGAACACACATCTAAACCACCACGTGAAACCAGTTTCTGGGGGAAGACGTTTTCTGTGTCTACTAAGTAGACCTTGTGTCTCCTACTTTCTTTGGTGGTCCCCTGACGTTTCCTCTAGTGGCACCATGAGGTTGACATTTTTTACTTTTATTAAACAACAATTATAGGAAGATTTCTCTTTGTCCAATACTTTGGTTTATGACCAAATAGCTTCAAAATTAATTAGCAAGATTTAGCATGCTAACATGCAAAACTAAGATGGTAAACATGGTAAACATTATACCTACTACACATCAACATGCTAGCGTCGTAATTGTGAACATGATAACATGCAGCTATTTTAGCCCTGGGGCCCCCTAGGAGGTTAATCCAGCCCTGCAAACTACTATTTCCAAGGTCAATAATGAACCTACTTTTAAAATAACATTGACAAAGAACAGTAACAATACTATCTTTACCACCAGTGCTACTACTTCTAATAATAATAGCCAGATAATATAAATAATAAGGCCTATTCTTTGAAAAAAGCACAACATAATAATGACTGTAATCCAACCACAACAACAAAGACATCACGAAAAGCCATTCAGCCATGTTTCAAAAACACACAACATCACTGGTAGTCAAGTTAGTTCATGCATACTCTTCTCGACTGACATCCTCCCCGCAGTGTGTCCATGTGTAACTCTGTCAGTGGATGAGCCATTCTGTCAGAGGAGGAGAAACGTGACAGCGCTTCTTATTTAGAGGAAGTGTGTCTTAAACATGAATGTGGTTGCCATGGCAGCGCAGCGACATGGGCGGCTGGTACGTGAAAATTCGTCTCTGGAAGCAGAGAGGAATTCAAACAGAACAGACATCACAACAAACAAGGCTGACAGCACATGACAGTAACGCCTGAATTAGGATAAATTCATAGCAGGTGTTGTCAGCTACATACTGAAGCATGGTGTTATTTTAGACATCACAAACATACAGCATATAATGATGTGTACTTACATAAACCATGTTTGGGTACTTACAGCTTCATCCTCGCTGCCATTGATCCTGCAGAGAAGAAGACAGAAGATTCACATGACGACAGAGTTGAAAGACACTGTGAATTAATGTATGTATGTGTATACACGCATTAGTATTCATGAGTGTACTGTTCACACCCCTTAACTCCAACCATAGCTCAGAACATCCCCCGAGCTAAAGCTAAGTGACATTAAATGTAACTGACTCTACGTGTCCTGCAGGTATAGATGAACACATGACACACACTTGCATGTGGCAGTGACACACCTTTCCCTTACCGCAACACTCCCATTCCCACGTATATATGGGGAAATGACCCTTTAAAACCCTTTCAGTCTTATTTTTCTTCAAACACGTTTTGAAAATCTAGCAAATTGGTGACATTGCTTAACTTGTCTGAGGAATTTTCAGTGACAAAATCTAAAGTCAAGTCAGATTTGTCCAATATAATCAAGAAAGTGTAGAACTGTTTTGCTCCAAAGGCGGATTTGCTAAACCCTGCCCCATTTAGTTACTGTTGCTACGCCTGTCACAAGCTTTCTGTAGTTGCACAGCATCTATGCAGTTTACAGTGATAACGCTGGCCAATTTACCATCCAAAATTCATAGTGATTTTTCAAACAGTTGGTCCTTGATTTCACACAGAGGTAGACAAAAGCAGCTTGTAGCTAGCTAGCTGATTAAGCTAACGTTAGCTCTATGATTTGGTTGAACATGCCATCTCCACCTGACTTGTAGTAAAACAAGAATCCTGCAAAAGGGGTCTTAAATATGCACTTGATGGCTTCTTACATGATATTGTGCTAAAAGGCAGAGGCTAAATATGCTAACAGGTCCCAGACAAGAAGGAACCACCAACTCCATAGTCTTTATTTCCATGTTGAAGACATCTAAATAAAGAAATAGCATTGTTCTTGTACTGCAGTGTAGAGCTAATTGTCCTACTATTATAAGAATGATAAGGACAAATATAAGATCAGACTGTTATTTCGTTCTAACACAGTCCTGTTTGGCTGTTTAGCTTAAATACTGTACATCGTATTTTCAAACTGCACGTTTTCACTTTTAACATTACAAGAGAAAAGGCTTCCACACAGTGGGGAAATACTACACACGCTGTGAACGGGGCTATTCAAAAAAAAACAAAACAAAAAAATAACGTAACCTGTAACCCCACAAAGTAATGTAGTTAATGATATTTTAACTCTTGGCCTTGGAAGTAATCCTAGGTTAGCTAAGCTAGTTAGCCGGATATGCTAACAATTGTATCTTGTGTTAGAGCAGATAAACACACTGTTTAATCCATTCCTTACACTTTTGCTCTTGTGTTTTTTATTTCGGAGAGGCGGGAAAAAAAAAGACACCCTCCATCAATCCACCCTTTCATGCACACCTCTTCAGTATGTGTTAAAATTCAAAGCTTGTCAGACCTGCCGTTGTTCATGCTACGGTTGGTACGGATTAAGCACAATTTTAACCCCCCATGGGTCGCCCCAGACTAATTTTAGCATTAAACTGACCAACTAAACTTCTGCCAGATCGGTTGTCGTTTGATGTGCAGTTTACTTCATATTTAGTTTTTGTACTTTCCGTGCCTAGTAGAATTGCACAAAGTAATGCTGCCTTTCTCACTTCTGTCAACATTGTTGTTTAAATAATCTTTATAGGAATTGTCAATTAACAAAACCGACCGGGGGTTCCATGCTTGCGTTGGTCTATAAAGTGTGAGCATAAATCACAGGTTCTGCTCGTGCTGACAGGCAGATTTAAACATGTATTAGATTAATAAAAACACAGTGTCTGTCCAGAAAATCAGTGAGATTATTTGTCTGAGGAATTTTCAGTGACAACATCTTAAGATAAGTCTGATTCATCCAATGGAATCAGGCAAATTCTCCCCCTTCGCTTGAAGAAAAATCTGATTTTAAACCTCAGCACTAGATTAAATGGCTTGTTAAAGCAGCTGCATTGTTTCGCGGTCCTCACACCTCTGTTTACTTTGTGACATACGAGCAGTGGAGCACATCCAGCTGGAGGAATGTAATGTGACAGTGTGTGCGTGTTTTTGTGTGCGTGGTGTCTCATATCACAGCACAAAGACCTCTGTACGCTGCTGTTTGTGGGAACCAGCGCCCAGCACTTATGTAACCGGCTAGGTCGTCATGACAATAAGGCTACAGTAAATGCTGCATTGTCCCAGTGGCCCTTCCAGATGAGTGTTAGATGACCCATAATGACTGAGGTGATAGAGGGTGTGGCAATAGGCCACAGGTTGGAAAATCTTTCTTTGGGGTTTAATGACTACTGTAGGCTTAGGAGGGTGGGGCAGTGGAAGGAAAGCTGGACAGCACCTCATAGCTAAACTAATCAAGCAGATATGACCTCACACTGAGATGCACTTAAATTCATGACACAATATTTTGTCAAGCTGTCATATGTGGTTTAACACACTGCCTGAATCCTGTAATTCTGCGTATTGGCACAAGAGGGCGACATGACATCTAGAAACTCCCATGCTACCCTGTGAAATAGTTACTATGGTGATGTGACTGCCAGTGTATCCACACATGAGAAGCTCTCATCTTTCCTGCCCTTAGTTTAGAGAGGTCAAAGGTCAGGGTCAGTTGCACAGCAGCAGTGCTGGCAGAGATACAACCTAGTGCTAGTCAACAGGGAATAAATGGCACAATGTAGCAGACAGAGGAGTGAATATAAAGTTAAATACCCTGCCTCTCACCCAGCCTCGTGAGCCTGCATAGGATAAGCAGGTATAGATAACAGATGGAGGAATGGGTGGATGTCTGTGCCCTGTTGCAACACTTAAATGCTTCATTTTTGTCATAAGGTCACACCAGAAGGTCACTTGTATGGCCCTAATTATCGCAAATGCCCCTCTGCCAAGTTGCCCCTGTCCCTAAAGAGTCTGTGCACACCACTGTCTAAAAGAAAAAGTGATCACAATTTGTTCAAAGGTTTTAAAAGAATCTGACTTTCACTAAAATAAAATGGAAACAGTAGAGGTTTACCCTAACCTCGAACCAACACCAGCCCCCTGCAGTATGAATGCAGGAGTGAGTGACGGACGCGCGCACGCACACACACACACACACAGATCCCACACGCTCTCTGGGGAGAAAGGCTTCCTTGTGGAGGTAAGACGAGTGCTTGTTGTCGGCTCTCACTCTGGCTTCCTGTTCTATTCTCTCCCAGGAAGTGACACGCAGAGACAGAGGCTCCCACTGACACACACACATACACACCGCTAGCATGAATGGCAGGACCTGGCTCCCATGGGTGATGGTGATGTCATCCTCCCTGTCGATCCGTGCGTCCGTCCGTCCACGCTGCCTCTGTGCCTGGAAGCAGAGAGGTAGAAATGACGTTAAATGATGACGATTGCAGGTTTATATAAGATTCATTTTTTTGTCCCTTGGTTCCAGTTTTGCTGAGTCATGGTGCAATACTCCACTGCGCTGATAATTGGGCTCCTTTCATAACAAGTCCATTTTTAGGGTCAAAGATGTGTCTGAATCCTTGTGTTATCACTATAGCTAACCAGGGGGGAAAGAATGGATAAGTGAATTAATAAATGGATGGGAAGGTGACTGTAGGAGGGGGAGCAGCAGCATTAATCGAATAGACACACAGGATGTCCACGCCATTTAGCAACAACTATTAGTCACACTGAGGCACCACTGTCTGAACCACCTGCCACAGGCCGCATCATCGCACACCTTCAGGTGAGAAATGGAGAGCGATCTGCATGCAAGAGAGTGTGTGTGGGTGAGTCGTTGATAAAAATGGATATTTTGTTGTCCAAGCATGACGAGTGTCACTGAAAAACAAGATGACCGCTTTTTCCAATTGTCGCCTCGCAATTGTGTTGATTTTGACCGTTTGAAAAGATTACAGCAACCTTCTCTAACCTCTTTGTGCAATGAGGTGACGCATGTGGGCATTGCTGTCCACTTGCACTGTACAAAAAAAAAAAACGCCAAAGTTTAAACAGTTTGTCACATAATAAATTAAGCTCCGTGCAGAGTTGCATTATGGCTTTTCAGTGGTATTATATGCAATTTAATCCACCCACCAGAGTTTAGTATGATAGGCTCAGGAAAAGGATGCACCAACCTCTGTACTGCCTGCATCACATGAACTTTGACCTAAATTTTTATTTAATTTTTATATTATTTAATTTTTTTTATTAACCTAAATAATGGTATATGGTAGGAAGAAATGATTCATAGAGAAATCCTCGATTAAACACAACAAAGTTACAGTTCACCACAGAGACCAAACATTTTTTAGCATCCTTTAACAAACACTATTTCCCACAAGCACAAGACTGTTGGGGGTTCAAACATCATTAACTTGACAGACTGACACCAGTCAAGTGGCGAGCTATGAGAATGGACAGAGAGGGCCGAATAGATGTTAGATGATGTTAAGACAACCGAGATTAAAGCTTAAAAGTTGGATAAATGACCTTGAAAGACAGTGTGGGTGGATATCATGGATAAGAAAAAAACTGTTACAATAACTACAAAACGTTCTCAACACGAGGTCCAACAAGTAAGATGGACAGAGATTTTTGTGGTCTAGCTGCTGTTCCCAAGGTCAAGAATGGAAATAGTCACAATATCGTTAGAGTTTAAATTTCCTTATATAAAACTGAATTTAAGTTCAACTTTCAGCAGTTGTGGTGAGTGTTGTTAGCATGACTATTGCTAATGTTGCTACTGTTACGGCTGTTATCCCTTTTTGCGGTTGGCATCTAAACCATGTTCGAGCCACACTTTCTTTACATTTTGTTGGAAGGCATGCTGCTCTAAAATAGACCAATAGGTATCAACCTATAACCATCTAATGATGTTTTTCAAGGCTCCTATGCTATGCTCCTATCACCTCTTGCACAAGGGTTGAGAAAATCTACCAAGCACACAGTATGAAACACAAAAAAAAACAAAACCAGTTCGCTTGAGATTCTCAAGCTTTTTCATGGTACAGATCAACACACAATTTGATAACATTTTGTCCCAAGGAAATCCACCTGAGGAGGTTTTTGTAGTAAGTTAATGTTGATAATTAGATTTGGGGAAAATTACAGAGACAGTGGGACCTGTAATCACATGTCATCATTTTGGCTTTGATTTCTAGTGAGTAAAATGAGAGAAGAATTAAACTACTTCTCATAAACTGGAGGTCCCTGGATCCCAGTTTAAGCACTAATGTCTTGAATAGCTATCATCTTTGTTTAAATCACTTATCATTTATTTCCTAAAGGAGGTATGCCTTGTAGTGCAGTGGAATGAAACCCCTTCAATTGTTCCTGTAAGAGAGAAGAAAGACTTGGTTGCACGTGCACTATTAAAAACCATTAATCATCCTCTGCTTTCGTGGCTCCTCTAAATTCTCCCTGTGGGCCGCTTCTCCAGCAGGCAGCCTGTCAGACAGATCCGGCACCTCAGGGCCACTGACCTGATACTGATCCTCCCTTCCCGCCAAGAAACCTCCCCCCTGTGAGCCATCTTCTTGTTCATATGTATCTGTTCCAGGAAAATTAGAGCGACTTGAGACTGACACGGGGAAGTGAAGATGCTTGATAGACTCGATGGTGTGTTTTTACAGACGGTGAATCACAGAGCAGTCACCGCTCATTATTGATTAAACCAATAATACCATCCTCTAGCAATTCCCTAAAGAACACTAAAATACTGTCGTCAAGGAGGATTTTTTTTCTTTAATTTCCTGGGACTGGGGAGTGAAAGTTGGCACGAACACAACCATTCATCATTGGAACACCAGCCACAGCATACAGGTGTCTGCAATGTGGGAGAGAATGTGTGCTTGCTCAAGTTAACACCTGTGTGTGTGTGTGTGTGTGTGTGCGCATGCACAAACTCAAATTGTTATCCTTCTTCAAATGCCTGTTCTATGTTTCTTTGAATCAATGAGCTCTTTCACTAAATGATAACATCCACCAGGAATGATGCAGGCATCATATGAGCCAATCAGTGACAATAGCCACACTATACAGTACAGTAGCTGGCAATGCTGCTACTATTTGCATTAAACCCAATATGTGCCGGTGTCTGCAACAGTGAATAAGGCTGTGTTCAGACCAACATTAGCACACAGCCCTCTTAATCTGTTCAATGAGACCACTGAACATAGTGAACATGGTGGAGCCAGATATCTCCCTCAGGAGTTGGTAGAGAACAAAAAAGAGCCAAAAGGCTATTGTTGCTCTGTATCTGCTGGATGTGTAAATAGGCAAGTGTTTGCTAACACATTTGCGTTAAAACCTTCATAAGGTGATCATGTGTCAGTGTTGTATTTACTGCTTGTTCTGCTTCCCCCAAGTGGTCAAAGAAAACCAATAAATGCTACAATCACATAAAAATTCAACACATAGGGTCTTTAAAATATTTTGTCTATCCCCTTTACATTGTTCTTCCAAGTTTCATCAAAGTTTGTCTCGTAGTGCAGCAATGTTGTGTCTTTTCAGGTGGATGAAAATGCTACTTAATAAGAGCCACGAACTGTATAAAAATGCCTCTAATTTCTTTTGTCTAAATCAGTTTCTGCTTCTAAAATATCAAAATTGTGCCCCCATTAGGCCAATCGTACGGTGGCCCTGAGAGCTCAACGCACTGCAATTTAAGACAACACATGCAAATAGACAAAATACAAGCAAATAAAGAAAACACAATTTCACAACGCACGTGCAGCATTTAGAAAACACGTTGCGAATAGAGAAAACACAACCAAATACAGAAACGCACCGCAAGCACCACAGACGACAACGTAACGTGTTTCCAGAGGACACTAAAAAGTGATGAACACGGCTTGGACATGATGCTGCCTATATGACCCCTCCCCACACCACTGATGAAGGCGAGGATGGTACTAGGTAAGGATGAAGGTACTGGGGTTTTGGTGGTAATGAGGGACTCTGGGTGTCACAAACAGAACTGAGTCACCAAAAGTTGATAGGCTACATTTTGGAAAGACATCTCATCAAGTCATGCAGTGATTATCCTACAGGTACAGTGGAAACCTCTTATAGTGATCATGTCTGTCTGGGTCAAATTGATCACTATAAGCGGATGATTATTATAACCAAAATTGTTTTCTTTTTCTTTATTTCTCATGCAGATTACCATCTAATTGACATTTGTATATTTATTACATGAATATAAGGTAATGAAACGGACAGTTTTGCTATTTACTGACTTTTATTGACTGTTTCAAAATACAGTCCAGCTGATTTGAATGCTTTTCAAATGACTGTACAAATTAAATGACTTGGTACTTCCTGTAGCTTGTTTTTTTTGGCAGTTTGTCATAAGCTTCGAGGAGACTACGTTTTTCATTGAGAGAAAATTACTTTCTTTTTCCTGTCATGATTTCAGTGCACTCAGCACCAGCCTCAAGTAGCCAGGCGGAAGCAGAAGGGTTACCGCCAGGCAAAGTATCATGGGAGTAAAGTCAAAACAATAGAATTACCATAGTGTTATTTTTTTTTTTTTTATATGTTGTCATGTATGAAAAGACCCAAAATGAACACTGTAAGCGGACTACTTGATTACTATAAGCAGATTATTTAAACAGCATTTGTATAGGAATGATTCTGTCCCAAGCTTTTTGATCCAGCCGTCATCACTATAAGCAATTTCCACTGTATTAAATTACTGGAGCTGCTTTGACGACCGTGGCCGCTAGATTCTGCTGTATGACGTGAGTCAACTCAAAGAGTCAATTAGGGGAACAAGAGTGTAACTGTCTCCCCTTATGCTATTCATAGTGCATCACAGGATAACTGTCTAAACTCCCATGCTTAAAAACATATCGGTGAGGACGAAAAATGACTTCACCGGTGGAGGAAACCTTTCACACAGTAGGAAACGCTATTTATGTGCACTTGGTCGCTCCTACGTTTATAACAGGCTAAAGTCCGTCTGTCATCACTCATAAACCTGGTTATTATTTCTGATCAACAGTACTTTTCCTACATTTTTTTTCAAATCCTTAAAAACATACCTAAATCTTCAATTTCAAAAATGCTTTACAAACTTTTCCTTTGAATCTGCGTGCTCTCGCAAGGTAAGTGCTGCAGATGAGCGGAGAAACAGTACAAAACAAAATAACAGAAAAACAAAAATAAGACTTGCTTTTTGGTTTTGGTTTTCTTGTTTTTGTAGATTACCCATTACAAGACGAAAACAAAAAAAAAACACACTAATTTTCCTTTTTATAAACCTACAAAAACTGGAAAAACGGAATTCTGACTCATTTTACCGGTTTCCGGATTGATTGAATGAAATAAATGAATGAATGGATGATACACGGACCCGACTTCTGTGCTGCTTGCAGCGCGTTTCTGTATTTGGTTGTGTTTTCTCTATTTCCATAAATGCTGCGTGTGTGTTGTCAAATTGATGAAGGTATTTTCTCTATATGCATGTGTTTTCTTAAGTTGCTGTGTGTTGAGCTCTAAGGGCCACCGTATAATCGTATCAGTAGTTATTTCAAATTGGGATGCACCATCCCTGTAAGTCTTATCAAAATCAGACCAGGGCCATCTCAGGCTACATCCACACTACTGAAAACGATCTCCGTACACACGAGCGTTTTATCACCATTTCAGAAATAATCTCCGTCCATACTAAATGCCTGAAAACGTATATCACATGACCATTCACATGCACTGGGCATGCACGTACGGGTGTTAACAGGAAGCAGATCGTCTACTCTGCGGTTGGTTGCTTAGTTAGTTGCAGGAAATACTACGAACGAAGAACAGCGATGGAGAAAAGTAAGAGCAGAGATTTCTGTGCTTGGACCGACGACCAGGTGGGTTGAATTCACCGCTGGTTTCTTCTGGGAAAGGGTCACATGATAGGGGCTGATAAGACCCAATCAGGGTGTGTCTGCATCATCATTTTAGAACATCTCCATTTTTGCCTGTCCTCACTAAAACGCATCCCCGGAGTTTTCAAACTAAAACGGGGTCAGCAGCATTTTAAGAGGTCTCCATGTTAGAGGTTATCAAACGTTGGAGTAGTGTGGACGCTAGGTGTAAACGTAGTAAAAGTTATGCGTTTTAAAACAAAAACATTAGTGTGGATGTAAACTAAGGCATCATGTTTGGTTTCAAAGCTTTGACTCCTTGAAATGATGGCCTCTTCAATCTATTCCGTATTGTAACACCAAAACATAGTACCTAAGTGCATCATACCTCCAAGTGTAAATCAAACAACCCAAAGCCTTCCAGCGGTTATAACTGCTCATCTCTGTACAATTTGGACACAGTTTGTTATCCCTTGTGTTTGGCTATAGGGCCCTTTATTACTGTTAACAAACGTCTGGACTGATAAATGTTAGGCTCTCCCATCATTGACATTACCATAAAGCGGCTCATGCTGTAGTAGTGTACTGTGTATAGCCTCAGGCTCCTGTATGTGTTAATGTGCATCAGTGGTGCAGTTCAGGCGGAGGTCGTGCAGAGTAAAAGCCCAGAGGGAGGCGGGCATGAGCCACAGCATGCAGAGTTATGCTAATGGGAGTGCTGCTGATGCAGAGAGCATCACTCTCAAGTAAGGAGCGTGATGATGCTTTAAGTCAGCGAGGCAGCTACGCCTCACAGTGTCTCACACACACACACACACACACACACACACACACACACTCACACTCAACACAGCCGTCACACAGCTGACAAAGACAATGCACAGGCAGAGACACACTTGTGCAGAATAACAGTGTATTTTACAGTTTACGGTAGCCTTTGTCGACTCTGGCATTCCTAGCCCATATTTGATGGCATGGTTTCAAACCTACTGAAGCTTAGAATTAACCGCTGTCGTGGAAAACAAAGACACCCCAGATGACATGAATGTGACGATTCAGTGTGTAAGACCAAAAAGATGAAATGTTTGCTTTAAACCAATGTTTAAATCTAATATTTCCACACTGACTTAGCATACGTTCTATTTAGGACAAGCACAGTGGAGCTGTGCAGTCTGTGAAAATACTGAAATTAAGGATTGGTAAAATAAGGTTTTAAGGTTTGCATAGAGAACAAAATGTGACCGAATCACGAAGTACTGTATAGAGTGCTGAGGTCACAAATGGGACTAGGGGAAGCTCGGCCCTAGATATAAAATCAAGAAGTCTCCAATAATCACCAGAAATCATACTCTGGGGACATAATATACAAACCAAAGTAATAGTGCCTGTAATAGTGCTTTTGACTTAAGCGTTGAATGAACCAAATTCACTGAAAGACTAACATTGCCAGGCCCTGCTGCAAGTGGGGCAAAAGATGAATGGCAGCTAAATGCTACAGGCAGGCACCTGCATGGATATAAGACAACCTACATGACTGGCAGAAATTAAATGAGTCAAAACAAACACTGATATTATCCTTTGAGTAAACACTACAGTGGCCCACAGGCCATCAATATTCCTTTGGAGAAAAAAAAAGTCCACATCATAGAATAAGCCTCAAGAGTTCCTGTGTTCTAGAACACAAACAAGGCTGACGTATTTCTCCTCACCCTATTTTCCATCCTTGAAAGGACAGAGGACAAAACAAAAAGCTTTCCTTCTGGAGAATTTCAAACATCTGGCTTTGTTTGGGCTCAGTTCCGGGAACGGATCACAACTCCAGACCACTCCCAGAACTGTGGCGGCCGGCCTGGCCGAGAGACCTTCCTCCGTGGACACAGATAAACAATCTTAAGAGGCCAATTTGAAGCGGGGGTAAAAATAGCAGCATGTTGCCGCTCGTGGTTTTGAAGTTAACTGGAAAACAGGCCTTAAGGAGTGGAGTGGGGTGGGGGGGCAGGGGAAGCTTTTCACCTCTTACTCAACAGGGACACACACTGCCAGGAAGTAAGAGAGAGTGAAGGAGGAGGAGAGCATCGATGGAGGGATGTAAAAACTGTAGGCCTCATATCAGATGGATGGATGTATGGATAGATGGGCTGGTGTGATGTGGGGTTAACCCTGAAGGACGGATGGGGTTGGATGGGTATGTCATCATGACAACAGTGTGAGTCACTCAAGCCGGAATATAGGCTGATATCAGAGTTTGTAGGATGCTGCTTTCAGCCTCTTGGTTTTAAAAGAGAGAGCGATTGAGATAGACTGTGTGTGTGTGTGTGTGTTTGAGAAAGAGAAAGAGAGAGAGAGAGGAAGAGGTCATGACATAATCTTGACACGTCACCCACTTACAGTAAAGCGAGATATTTAGTCATTTCTTTGCCAATAACAGCACCTACTCATCCCCCCCAAGCTCTTACCAACTCCAACACACACACATACACACACAGACACACACAGACACATACATGCAGACACAGACATGCACATAGACACGTTCAAAACACCCCTGAGCCCACTAAGCAGTGACTCAGAAAACACTCACACATACACACACTCACTTAAAATACAAAGAGCAGACTTTACTGGCAACATGGTGCCAAAAGCACCTTTCCACGTAACTCAAACACTGTGGCCTCACTACCAGGCAGACACATGGAAAGCGTGTGATGAATGCATTTAGGCCACACACACACACACACACACACACACACACACACACACTCAGAGTTAGTCAGCAAAAGCACTAACCGCAAGCCAAATTGTAAATCTTCTACTTCCCTTCTGCTTCCCTCTTGGCTCGCTGCCATGACAGCTTCCCAAAATGAGTGGTGTGTTACAGTAAGAGCCGTTACGTTCCTGGAATGTCCTGTCTGCCGACACATCGAAACTATGACTCTACAAAAATATCCTCATCTGAAGCCAAATATCCCCCGATTCCAAGTAGACCTCCTGACAACTGATTGTGCTGCACACATACGGGTATTTTGTTAGAAAGTGTAGGCGGATTGACTTTGAGTTAAAGACTCATATCAAGGTCTGCTGGCAAGAGTGTAAACAGTCTGTGTGCAAATAAGAGTACTCTTTCAAAAACTGTTGGCAGCAGTTGAGCGTTCAATATCTCTTTTATGGAGAATGTGATCTGTGAATGTGTTATTTGTATTCACCAAGGACCAAAAAGCTGGTTTGGTGGAAAGCTTGGGGTTTTCAGTAAGCCACTGGACTTAAAGGCAGAACGAGTAGGATTTTCCTGAAAAACAATGTATAGACTCATACAAAAAGAATCCCTCTCAATGATTCAATCATTACTCATGACCCACTAGAAGTGCGGGTCTGCAGAGACCCTGCCCTCTGGCTGTATTTTCTTATTGTGCTGTGTTTGGGACATTTCTGGACGTCAACATCTGAGCAGTGGGTGTGTAGCCCCCAGCCAATAACAGTGTCATGAAAGGCCATCGAGGCAGATCTGCCACGATAAGCCATATGGAGGCAGCAGGGAGAAAGGACCCAAATGCAGACAAACCGGGAGGCTTCAGCAAGTTGGAGGTTTATTTCAGGGTGAACTTACATCACAAGAACCATCACCGGAATCCTGGTTCGTGTGGCAAAAAACCCGAGGAAAAAACAAAGTACAAAACAGCAAGACACAAGGAATCAAGACATGAGTCGCAGGGAAAAGAGGGACAGAGAAACGCAGAGACTCAAGAAACCGACAAACCAAACAACGAACCGACACTGAACAAAGGAAAGGGGCTGGTATAAATAGGGCAAAACTAAACGAGGGAATCAGGGGCAGGTGAGTAAAGAAACAGGTGAACCTAATCAAATCTGGCGGGAACACAACAAAGACAGGAAGTAAAGCAAAACCATGAACGAAGAGCAAACCTTCAAAATAAAACAGGAAATAACACAAGTCCACACAAGAGTCCTTCGTGGACCATGACAAACAGCATGCAGGGTGTGAGGGCAGGACTCTATAAAAAAAAGGTAGGGACCAGGTGCCAGATCATAAGCACGCATCCAAGAGGAAGCTACGAGCCGGGGAGGAGGGGCCAACTTTAAATGTTGTGTTTACAAACCGCAACTGACAAATCCTACTCATTCTGCCTTTAAGAAAAGTACGATAAATTGGTCCACACACACTGTAATTCACCTTTTTTGGTGTTCATACCAGTTAAGATCAGATGGAGAAACAGCCGGATATGAGCATCAGTTCAAACTGCTGAGACTTGCTTTGCTTCTTTGTGTCATTTAAAGTGTTTCATGCATGAGGAACTGTTTTCAGATGTTGTCTTCTGTCTTTTTGCACATAGGAATCATTTCCTGTAGTTTCTTGGAAGTATCTATTCATGTGATAAGCAGTGAATAGTGACTGCCTAAAACAACCAAACTCAAGAAGTTCAGCATTTCAAATAAAACCACTCCCAACATGTTTAGTGTGAACCATCTTAAGTTAAGCATCAGTAGCACGTTGACTGGTGGAACCTCACTTGAAGTGTCATTCCTGTTTAATACAACTTGGGTTTTATTTTCATAGATGCTGCCAGTGTTTCTATAGGTTCTGATAATATTGTACTCACTAAAGTCATTCCTGAGGTCTGAGATCATTGCGACATCACTGCATTAAGCCCAGTGAGGCAAGAAAAATTAGCAGCCAGGCGATCAGACAGGTTGTTAACAAGCCAACAGTTTAACTAAACCACTTCATTAGGAGGTAACACTCTATGAAACCTCAAGGTATCCTACAGGTAAATGTCTTGTGCATTATGTTATACAAATGTCTCCAAAACGGAACCATTCAGACATAGACATTTGGTACCAAAGTATAATTAAAGATGTTAGCATTGATTTTAGGCCACTGATAATTTTGTATGGGGATATCTTATCTTGGAACCAAAGTCTGGTCTTCTCACCTTGAGACCCACAAATTATTTATCTGGCTCTCTCCTTAATGGCTTTTTCACCTTTTCAAAACCAGAGGTGGACCACCATGGAGGAGATTACATCAGAAACCTGATGAAATAAAACACCCGGCAGCATAAATACATAAGATCAACAAACCTCTTTCTCCTAAGAAGTGGTGGTTTCTATCAAAGTTGACCAGCCTTTGTTCAGTGAACCCATGTGTACCAACTCTCTCCATCTAACATAACAACATAACAATCGATGACCAAGCATTCCCCAGCCATTCCCCTCTGAAATAAATCAATAACGACAGGATGTTCTGCGTGTCTATGTCAAATTCTATCATTCCCATCAGGTTGCGATACCAGATCACTAGGATAGATAGAGCTCTTGTTTCAAAAACAGTCTCTACTTTAAAGCCTTTCAAACCAAACAGAATCTGTCAGATAATAAACCAAGTATAAGGCAATGCAAGACCGAAAAAGAAATTATGAATAGAAAGAATATCTCTTTACTGTCAGGAATATAAAGCCAGGACAAACACAACTCACATACTACTTAGTGATCACCAACTGGAAGTCATAAATGTGAGGCCTGGCAATTTGAGCAGTAATCCATCAATCAACAATTGAGGGCATGCAGGGACACATTAGCCAGTGCAAAACATTTTGCAAGTAGTACGATTTATTTTCCTCACTGTCGTCAGTTTTGGAAGTCTGGTTCTCTCTTGCAAAGTCATCAGATTAAACTTGAAAATTAAGCATCATCATGTAAGACCCCGACTTCCATGGGTGCTTTAACATCTAACTTGTTTGAGGCAGTTTACGAACTCTGATGCTTTCGCCCGTTTAGCTCGGTTCGTGTGGGCTGGTGTGAAAGCTGTCAATCAAACTGTGGGGTGTGGGGACCAAACAGCTGGGCTGAGGCTGCTTAAAAAGGTGAGTCTCGGTTTGGTTCCAGACTCTGCTTGCACATCACAAATGAAAAGAAAAGTAAAGAAGTAGTACTTGGTTGATTAATACTGATAGCCCTAATAACAAAGGTCAAAAGAAACAAAGAAAAAGACAGCGAGAAACTACAGTTACATTGAGAAACCTTTGTAGGCATACTGCACATCCATCTTGCTGAGTCATACCACTTACAGTCAGCAGCACACACACACCCAGTGAAGTCTGACACACTAATGTCATGCACTGGGCTGTCAGTCGATTTCCCTTTCTCATGACATGCCTTCAGTCTGCAGACAGAGAGTATCATATTTGAGGAAGCGGCAGCCTGCACCAGTGTCAAACGTCTCAACTGTGTGTTTAATTTAAGACCTTCTCTTGTTGCACAGAAACAGGAACTGTGGGTTTACTAAGTCACGTCGTGACCCCCTGACTCTGCTGGGGTATGGAGAAAACAATGGCAACATGGCTGTGATGACAGAAATGCACAGAGAGACGTCATCAATGGCCAGCCCAATTCCAGACAGCATGGACATAATCCTTCATTCAACTGAACAATTTGAGACAGATTAAGTCATGAGAACTCTAAACAAAGAGTGTAAGGATGCAGAAGAAAGACAAAGTATTGCCAAATCTATAAATGACTTTAGAATGTGCTTCAAAAGGCTACATTAAGCTACAGTAGCTACATTTACTTTAGTGATAGCTCCCTGTAAACAAGTAAGACCATGATTAAAAAGAGGTGTCATTAGGCAAAGTAAGGACTACTTTTCCCAACAAACCTGTTGATTCTTGTCACAGTGAAAATCTACTTCTTCAATAAAGAAGGTTTTGTACTATAAAGGACTGATAGTACCTGAACACTACCTCAACTCTTGATGTAATCAGTCTTCCTGCCCATACTGGCTGTGAAGCGATTCCTTGTTATGCTTTTTTCCTGGTAACAAACCTATGCGACAGCCAGGACAGATCCCTCAGCAAGGAAACACAAAGAGCTCATACTAAAAAGACTGTAACTTTGAAAGATATCCACTTGATTTGGCAAACTCACTGCTCAAGCCTCGTATTAGCTTCAGCTGAAGTGGAGTTGCGCTAGTCAGGAGGCGCTTCACAGCCAGTATGGACAGGAAGAATGATTACAGCGACCAGTAACATTTTTTAATGTACATATGGGCATGTGGATATTGAATTAAGCCAGACTTGAAAAAATGTGAACCTATCCTTTAACCGATATTCAATTGTTCAACCTAACTTTAGCTTGAGGGACGTTAGCCAAACAGACCACCTAACCCTCATTCCACCATTACGCCTACTTTTGGTCCCCATTAATTTCAATGTTAAACTGTTTTGTTGTTGTTAAACTACTTAAGTCGTTCGTCTCACGAGTTCACTCATATCTAGCCAATTAGACAGAGTATTGATCTTTTGTATAATGGTGTATCATTTGCTAGCCGCAGCTTATACTGGCAGCCCGTTCTGCATTATTTCATGTTCTGCCTGCTTTTTGCCAGAGCGTGCCAATACATTTAGTACTGCCATTCCTCTCTGACTGCAGCATAACCCCATTTGATTTCAGGGATGGCCTTCGCCACACCTTAATCACGCCCCTGTTGGACTGGTCTATAAACAAGCATAACTGGACTTGACCTGAGCAAGGATCAGCCTTGGAACCATTGAAGTTGGTCAAACAGGTTGTTTTTACATTATCATGGCTGAATTTTACAATGATGTCTCGTCTACAACCTCATCAAGAACTAGAAGACATTTTGATCAAAACCACCCCTATGACCACACACACACACACACAGACAGACACATTCTCACACATCAAACAGCAGTGTGAGATCACAGCTCATGCTCCTCAGTGGCATTTGTGCTTCCACTGAGAGCTGCCGAGTCAGAGGCTCTCTCACAGCACGTTAACACCCACCACAAGCACATAAACACACCCCGCTGTGACACGGGCTCTCCGCCGCTGCTTCCAACTCAAACAAAGTGCTTGGCGGGGCCGCTGCCAGCTCCCACCCCGGCAGGAAATGATGTAAGTTAGGCTTGCGTCACAACTCTGGCTTCGGTTTGAGGGTGCTCCTTTGACGCCTATTAATGGTCAGGTGTCAGATGTTGCTGGGGTTGGTGAAAACATGTTTTCAACTCTGATCTCTTGCCTCTGACAGGCTGAGCAGGTACAGGGAAGAAATTAGGGTTGGGCAATTAGATGAATGCATCAGGGATCAGCAATGAGCTCAATCAATTGCCAGTGGAAATTCCCTTGTTGATTGTTTGGTAAACAAAAGGACAATATCAGTGTTTCCGTCTAAGTTTCAATGTAGTCACCTGACACCTCAAAAATGAAGTCTCTGCCTGGAAATTATCACCAAAGTTGTATGTACTTCTGTCATGAATTACACAGTGACTGATACAAATACCTGTTGACACACATACTGTAATATAGGGTATAACTCTATATGACACTGGTATTATCATTTAAATTACCTTGATGTGTAGGAAAAGTAATATGTAGCCCAGAGTAAGTGGAAGTAAAAATTACACTCAACTTGATTTGAAATATATTTAGAGTGAGCAAAAGGTAGCCTAAACACAGGCAACCATTTTTCCAGAGCCTGTCTGAGTGCCGACTGGTTTAGTCTCAGTTGAGTGTCTTTGTGTTTCTGCTTCTTGCAACAGCTACTCACAACATGCTACAATTTTAAAAGCAAAATTGACACTTTATTGTGCATGTTAAAGCTCTTCAAGTTATCACACCTTCATCTATCCGCTAAAGATGAGATGACAGTTGGTCGACAGGAGAAGGACCTTCATCCAACCCTCAAAGGACACACAGACATACAGAGTGGTTGTTTAGGAAATGTGGAAGGAAAAGGACAATGAGCAAGAAACAACTCAGGAACTCACTAACTTTACACAGAGCCATATAATCAGATCATAATCCAAATAATACAGTATTTTAATTAAGTTGTTTCTGTGAGCTGTGTGTTATTGAACCATTATTCATATTCCTTTTAAAAGTCTACAGAGCCAAGTATCATCCATCATAGCTGAAATATGAAGTCAGTACAGAGGTGCACTAAGCTGTAGTTCCTTTGATGGCCACTAAATGCTGGCTTCAAAAACAAAAAGCACTATATTGAAGTGATTGGTAAAAGCCCCCAATTTTCCATACATTTCAAGTTACAGTGTAATTATATTGTGTGCATATATATATATATATATATATATATATATATATATATATATACATATATATATATATGAGGAACCATTACTGGTACAAAAAATGTAGGCATGAGGAAAGAAGACAAGCTGTAAGGGAATAAGTGGTTAACAATTTTGTCATAACTATGAGCGACCACGTTCACATTACACACAGTCATTTGATCTATTGTTAAAATAAAAATATTGATTAGGGCAGCTTTAATATTACAATATACGAAAATGCTGGATTACAATTGGAACCCACTATGTGTAGAATTCAACTCTGATCTGACTCTGATGGTAGTATCAAAAAAGACTGCAGCAGAAAGCCAATAACCAGTGCACATGAAAGTACTGCACATAGTGGGTTTAAAACAATACATACGTAATAAATATTATATTATATATAAACAAGACGTTTGAGGAAAAAAGGGCATATTCTAAGGAACTTTCAAAACATTTAGTGTATATTTTTAAAAAGTCATTATACCTATGTAATTACAGTAATGTAGTTTCGCGGTTATTATCTCATAATCAAAAGTGATGTAAGAAAAGAACCATATGCTAGATTTTATGTCCTGTCACAATAGCTATATCAAACAACAAAAGAGCTATAAAACATGTAGCTATATATATATATATATGTTCTTTAAAAGGTTGTCCTCTAACATCCATTTTGGTCATATACATACAACAAAACTACACAGGCTGTAATCTAAAGTATCAACCAATCTGAGGGCTCTGTACATGCTTGTGTCATCGAAAACACCAGAATTTGGTCAGTCAGACTGTTACAATTTATGCAAGAACAGCCTGTGATTGCTGGTGTGCTAACCTGCCCGCCTCCTGCTCTCCAGCTTCATTTCCTAGTGGAAAAAAACACCAGGAGATGTTTCACACCCTGCCGGCATTTGGCATCTCGTCAGTACTCCCAGACTTTCACCTTTCCTCTCAACCTACACACACACACACAACCTCCACCTATCTGACTCTGATCTCTGTGCTGTCTACCTGGTGTTTGTCCGATGGCAACACAGCATTATGGAGACATGGCAGGGTAATTGTTTATGGCAGGAGGGGTGGATCAGAGCCCTCCGGATCCTGTTACCTTCCACTGGGGTGAGTTCATGTGGGAAAGCACGCAGGCAGGTAAACAAACCCAGGCGGGTACTGCATGGGGCAGTCGTGAGCACTCATACACACACACACACACACACCCACTTGCCTATGCACTCCTGTAAACAAGGCAAACAGCAAACATTACAAGCTGCAGATCTACATCACATAAACCCATAAAATAAGAGTTATCGCTGTAGTCCATTTTACTCACCGTCTCCTGTGCCGTGGTGTGTGTAGGTGTAAGTGTGTTTGCCTCTGTCTGCTTATCCTCTCCTCCTGTCTCCTCCCAGTTTTCCCTCATGACTAACATTTGCGGGCAAAACCTTCCTTTTCTTCAGAAATTGGCCACAACGACAGCGTCCGTTTTTTCAGAAGAATATTTCCCCCTCTATTGTTATTCTGTCCCATCTTACACCATCCTCTAACTCAGCAGTTGCTTCAAGTTGTAGTTCCTGCCTCTCTCTGTGTCCTGACAGTGACAGAGTTACACACTCCTTTCTGTCTCTTCCTGTGTGTGTGTGTTCTGTCCTATAAAACAAAGTGGGTGTGTCTCTGTAAAACAAGCCAAAAAATGTGAGTAAAGAGGAGGAAGCATACACCCACGTGCGAGCGGACTATGGAACTGCTCTGTTGCATGTGTGTGCACATAGTAGGTAGTAGTAGACAGTATATGCGTGCGCATGGCGGCATCCTGGGAGTGTGTGTGTGTGTGTGTGTGTGTGTTTTCGTCCAAGCTTCACTTTCCCTCTTTCTGTTTCTCTGTCAGCATTTCCTTGACTCCAGGATACACACACACTTTGCACCCAAAGGCAACTGAGTGTGTTCGACTGTGTTTTTCTGTGTGTGTGATGCCAAGTGCTCCATTTTCCCAGGCAGCAGAACAGGATCCCAGCAACGCCGAAGGATGACAGGGAATACCAGAAGAAAGTGGAATACCAGTGATTTCACACAATTTGACACTACACGGAATTGAACTGACAACTCTGGCAGCGTTAGTGCCTTGCTCTGCCCATTGAGCTACACAGCAGGGCCCAGTTCCTCTGGGCTCTAAATTGCGCTCCGTTAGCCTCCAACATATGAACTGAATGGTAAACAGCAGGAGAATGAGAGCAGCCGAGTGACTCTATAAAAAGAGCCCCCGTCTCCATGGCGATGCCAGAGGCAAAGAGCGGTTCTGTCCGAGTGGCCGCGCTTCCTGCCGCCCCCAACCCACCTCCTCCTCCTCTCTGTACACACAAGGCATTGTGGGAAAGCAAACGCAGTTCACATGCCCTCCCTGTGGGATATATGTTAGGTGATTGTGATTGATTGGTGACCTGTGCAGGGTGTACCTCATCTCTTGGCCAATGTCAGCTGCATGGGATCTGCCCCAGCAACCCTTTAAGGATTAGCAGTTATAGATAATGGATGGACACTGTCTAGTTTTCAGCCTTTTTGCCTCTTTTCATAATCAAATAAAACAAAATCAAATGAGCTAACTGACTTTCATTTAGACGCAAATTATTTTAAAGGGACAGTTAACCAAAAACGTAATATTATTATTTTTCCTCTTAACCGGAATGTGATCTGTCTATCCAGATTCAGTGTATTTGTTAAAGGAATAGTTTGACATCTTGGCAAAATACACGTATTCACTTTCTTGTTGAGCGTTAGATGAGAAGATACCACTCTCGTATCTATGCACGCTAAATATAGAGCTAGAGCCAGCAGGTGAATAGCTTAGCTTAGCATAAAGACTGGAAGCAAGGGGAAACAGCTAGCATGGCTCTGTCCAGAGTTCAAAAATCTGCCTTCCAGCACCTCTGAAGCTCACTAATAAACTCCTACCTTGTTTGTTTAATCCATACAAAAACCTAAACGTAAAAGCGTCAAGTTGTGATTTTGCCGTTACGTGCTAGACTACTTTTTGGTTAAGACCAGTCACTTCTTGGAGTCTTATTGTTTCCAGCTGAAACGTGTTAATTAGAGACTCTGATACCCCTTTTTGTTTTTTTATAGCACCAGGCTAGCTGTTTCTCCCTTTATCCAGTCTTTTGGCTAAACTGAGCTAATTTTGTGGTAGCTCTAGCTTTTTATTTTGAGTACAGACATGAAAGCAATATTGAGCTTCTTAAGTAACTCTCAGCAAGAAAGTGAATAAGCATATTTCCCAAAATGTTAAACTATTTCTTTAAGGTTTGGGACTAAATCTGCGGTAGCTCACCCCCATACGACAGAGCTCAACTGAATTTCTTTGGTGTTCAAAGGGTCTAATCTGTCAGCTGATTTATGTGTTGTGCTCTCTAGCTATAATACTGTTACTGTGGTGGCAAAAGTTATTAGTTTAGCTATATACATGTGGATGTAATTTAGTCTCAAAGCTGAAATTGGTTATGACATAAGCTCGGAGAGAAAAAATGCCATTATTCTTCTGAATTAGTAGATTGTGATTATGAATCAATCAAAACAACTTTCATTCCATGTATTTAGACTAAATATATCAATTAATACAAATATGAATCACATAAAATTGTAAACATGAAATTGACTTCTTATGCTGCCAGGAAACATAATGCAGAGAGTCTCTTTTTAGACGGGGCATGAGAATTTCATAGTTGTCTAGATTGTATACTAGACTAAACTGTTTCAATTGCATTTTAATTCATGTTGCTGTTTCTACAGGACATATATTTTCTTTGGCAAAAGCTGTACAAAAATAGTTAAAAAGCAAAAAACAAAATTACATACACTACAGCTTTACTGGGCAGATTTACAACTGAGATGCCACTGCAGTAAAGGCACCTTGTTTACTTGCACTATTAGTTTATAAATTGTATTTTACTAACTCAGCAACATCTCTCTCTAAATATAGTGAATTGTTTGCTCAATATGAACCCTGGAACTCCATTTTGAACTGCTTCTTGTGCACTGTGACACTAATAATTGGCAGGTGCACTTCAGTGAAAAGTAGGTCTCACTTCAAATGTCCACACTAAAGTCTTAGGATTATAATGTGTATCATGACATTTGGGGAGAGACACTGCTGTTGAGTTTTCCAAATGTAATATTTTGTACTTTTAGCAGCGTAAAACAGACACCACTCAGATTAAGTGTAGTGGGCATAGCTCCAGCTGATCCACACTGAAACTAGATCAGACTCCGAGGAAAACTAACTAAACTAAACTTTCATTGTGTTTCTGGGTGAACTATCCCTTCAACCAACCACAGTGATCCATCTCTGGCGTGTAGCGGAGGTATCTGGGTCACAGCAGTAAACATAAATACAGCTGCTCAGAGATGGTGAGAGCAGGACAACAGGAGCTGTGTCTCCAATTAGAGAGCATGATCCATGGCCACAACCACACACACACACACACACACAAAGCTGCGTCGAACCTTTATGAGAGTGTGTCGTATGTGTGTGTAAAAGAGAGAGAGAGACTGCACAGGTGTGACCTGAGTGATGAGCAGGTTCCTCGCTAACGAGGCCGAACTCTAGTTTACCCCCCGCAGAGATTCACCTTCTGACAGAATGAGACCCCTGTTTACACACACACACACACACACACACACACACACACACACGCATAGGTGAACTACAACAAAATAGAGCAGGAACAACAAGCCCCTACCTAGTTGACTACTGTGTGTATTTGTGACGTGTATGTGGAGATAAAGCTTTTTATGAATGTGAAGTTGTTGCAGTGCAGGGCAAAGGTACAGCAGTGCCACACCCAGCTCTCCCAGCCATTCACAAAACCTGGTCAGATGCCAGGAAGACCAGCAAAGCGTGGAGCAGCAAAATGCTGAGTCAACAGTGTGCGTGTGTGTGTGTGTGTGTGTGTGTGTGTGTTTGTAAGAGAGAAAGAAATAAGAGAGGCAAAGCAAAATAATAAGTATGGATGTGTGTGCCTGTAAGGGAGTGAGAGTGAGAGAAGGCAGTTAAGAGCATGGAGAAAATGTATGTGAGAAAGAGAGTGCATGATTGGGTCTATGAAGGAGACTGTGTGTATGTCTGTGTGTGTGAGAGAGAGTAATCTGAGACTTAAGGACACATCAGCATTTAAAGTGGTGTAGGGGTGAAATCAATTCATTTCAATGGAGTGGGTTGCAGGAGTAAATCCAAGTTCAAACTTGCAATTTTGGTAAAATTGACAAATTAGTGCTGTTGACCAATAGAAAATCATCTTGACACTGCTGACCTTTGAGGGAACCGAGAGATGGAGAGTCCAAAACAGGACAGGAAGCTAATGTATCTTATTAGCTGTCACACCATTCACTTTTACTTTACCCTCCTCTGTCGGGGTTTAGCCTGCTTCTCAAAAGGATGGTTTGCGGACGGTTATGATACAGGAGTTGACTGTACAAATACGTTTCTTGAATAAAGTGTCAACTTATTGCTAGCCAAGCTAGCTGGCTTGCTAGCCGACAGGTAGCTCGCAGAGAGTTGCAAAGTGGGAGGAGCTATTTCGGGTGCCCCTGGTGCCAGAAGGAAAAGTCTCATGCATTTACTTCATAGATCATTTTAGGCTACTCATATTTGGACATTTATACTTTGGCGAAAGGTCCAAGACTTTGCACATAAAAAAGGTGAGAAGTTAACTACGACTCCCAAGGTGCATTTCGACAAGAAACACAGAGATCAAAATTTTGTTATGTGCACTGCTAATGGTGGGCAGAAGATAAAGATCACACTTTTGAGAAAACTGACTGCTAAAACTGACGGCTAATGAGAGCTGTCTGCCAACCTCACTAAAAAAACATGATTCCTCAGAAACAAAGTCCCATATTTCCATCTTAAGCAACACTGAGGATATCACTGCAAGAAAAGTTTAATATGGGAATACAGAATGAGGAAAAATACTTCTGGAATTAGCGGCTCCTCCCATTTTGCTAGTCTTTTGTAACTGACCAGCGCTACGTGTTCCTGGTTGGCTAATGTTAGCTTGCGGTTAGCTGGCCAGCTACAGCACTTCACCAAGTAGCCAAGTAGTCACTATGTCACTGATCTTCTAAAAACACTTCCTGGTTTGGCCGGGGCTTCAGAGAGCAAGACACAGCAGCAGAGAAGCAAAATCATTATATATAATCATTTAATGAATATTTGGTTTATGTGTGTTCTCGCTTTTTTACTTTCACATTGTTTTGGTACCACTTTGTAATAAGACACTCTTTAAAATGGATTTATAAGTCGTAAATAATGGCTTAATTTACAGTTAATAAATCATTTTCTAACTTATCAGTTATAAGACATTAATAAGAACAATGTTTGGGTTGTCAAATTGTGCACAATCTCTCTGGTTGGTTTATATCTTTTTTAGCATTATACTTGATTAATGTTTTTATTGGCTCTGTAATTCATTAGGAAGACCACTTAGCTAACTAGCTGGCTATTAATAACTCCTGAGGTCTGCATTTATAAATGTTTGTAGTTCATTAATTAATCTAATTTGATTTCAAGTCCTCACTGTAACCTGGTGGAATGAAACTTGTGACACAAGTCAAACAAAACCGCAAAGTACTGAGAGCGCCATAAATCACACACACACTCCCAACACACACATCAACACTCACAAGAGAAAATGCCGGAAGGTGCCTACTGTGTCTGCAGTCCACTCAACACCAGGCTTCTTCAGTCTGTCCTCTTCCTTTCAACACAGAATGTCTCTGAGTCCCGATCACACACAGCCACAGGACACTGCTTGTGTGTGTGTGTGTGTGTGTGTCTCACCGTCTCATTCATACTGCAACACCATTAAAAGTGTCGTCATACCAGCTCTGACTCAACAGGCAAGAAACAAGCAGAATCCCCTCCCATCTCTCTAATCTTTCTATCAGTGCTTTTTTCGGAGACTTTAGAAGAAGCAGTGTTTTCGGAAAGTGTGTGTGTGAGAGACAGAGACAGAGAGAGAGAGAAAGAGAGAGAGAGTGTGTGTATGTGTGTGTGTGTGTGTGTGTGTGTGTGTGTGTGAGACAGAGAGAGAGAGCTCCAAATGAGTTGTTACTATACACAAATGTCACCGCTTCAGTCTCAAACCGCAAAACACTACATAACACTACACAAAACATAAAACTCATGCTTTTGGTTTACCTTCACACACTGTGGCTTGCTGTGTGTGTGTGTGTGTGTGTGTGTGGGAGTGTGTGGGAGTGTGTGTGTGTTTGACAGGTCCTAGTTCACAATAGGAAGTGAGTTAGAGATCAGGAATTCAGAGAGGTGCCTTCAGTTTCAAAACCACTAAGGTGCAATTTGCATGAATGTACACAGACACACACCCACACACAGACAACGCAACATATTCTTCATAATGCGTCACAACTAACCCTTTGTGTGTGTGTGTGTGAGTGTGTGTGTGTATATGAGTATGTGTGTGTGTCCTACCATCCCTCTGCTTATCATGAACCTTCACCTAATTCTGCATCAGTCTATCCTCGTCCCTGGTCACCTGATACCCTTGTGGTCCCAGCTTTTTACCCAAAATGAATGTTAGCTAACATTAGCAAACTTCGATATATATATACATTTTTACCATTTACCTAGCTACAAACGTTTCTTAATATATTTTAATGTGATATATGCTAATGCATTAGCATGGAGCAGAAGAGTAAGTGATCTATCAGGGACACATGTATACTATACTTGGGTGATTCAACACAAGCTTCTGAGCCTGTGCCACTTTCTTAACACTTCCTTTAGAGCTTTATCAGTTCAGACCAAATAAAGCACCTACTAAAACAAGACCTCAAATACAACACAATAGGCCTCATTCTCCTCATTTCTTCCTGTCACTCATCTCCCTCTATTTATCTGTCAACCTTTTCATCTCATCCTTCCATCCTGTTTGTGTGCCTGCCAGCACACATCACTGTCAGGTGACTTCAGGGGAAAAAGAAATACACGCCCAGATGAAGCTGTAAAGGCCACGTAATCTGGTTAGGAGGCAAAGTTCACAGTGAGAGGGAGTGGCACGGTAAATAAGGGCCAGAGAAACACACGCATGCGCATGCGCACACGCGCGCGCGCACACACACACACACACACAGCCTTTCACAACAGGTAGGATCATGCTGTTCGCCCACACACACATTCTTCTCGTTCCTCAGCCAGGTAAACAATTGGTCCAGAGGGGAGAAGCACAAAGACACACACACACACACACAC
>VMKM01002560.1:0-65904 GCA_008360985.2 Macquaria ambigua
ATATAGGTTTTAAAAACTGCTGGCAAAACAAGGCTCTGTAATCACCTACTTTACACTAATCTATAAATAGGAAAGCCATTTGAAGTGGAAACCTTACCATATCACAAAGTGACTGAAAGAATGTAAAACACAATTGCTTTAAGTGTATAATTAATGCACGGCATCGCCTTTGTATGAAAAATGCATCTAGTGGTGGTAAACTAAAAGTTAATTACTTTTAGTTTACCAAAGGTGGGGCTGAAACACCCCAAAAAAGAAACATAGA
The DNA here is from genome assembly GCA_008360985.2 of Macquaria ambigua. Classification (NCBI taxonomy): domain Eukaryota; kingdom Metazoa; phylum Chordata; class Actinopteri; order Centrarchiformes; family Percichthyidae; genus Macquaria; species Macquaria ambigua. The sequence continues at coordinate 266 of VMKM01002560.1, forward strand.
TCAGGTTTAATATACTTCTTTATTCTCTTATTCGTCTTCTTAAACTAATGCTGGAATTTGGACTCCTTGGCTTCACAAGAATTGCTTTAAAACAGATTTTATTAACTTATAGGTTGACATGTGTGCTGAAAGATGCTTGTGTTTTGTCTGTTTTTATCTCTCAAGAAATTACCAGGCACACAAAGAGCTGCGTAAAATCAGTTAAATGGCAACAGTCTCGAGACATTACCTCCATTACATTTACCCGAGGCACACGATTTTCCTTCCTTGATCATTTAGAAACTGCTTTCTTCACTTGAGCCAGCATCTCCTGCCTGCTTCTCTTAAATAGGTCAATGGAGGTGAGACAAATCTTTGAGTTTAAGAGCTGTTCACATACAGTTTTTTAACTTCACCATTTATACAGATTGTGCCCGGACCAGCAGCACTGAAATTGGATGTATATGAGAATAAATAACCATTTGCAGACTTGTTTTCAATGGGGTAAACACATTCTGTCAGCAGAATATCTGATCAGAGTGTGCAGCAAAGCTATTTAAATTACACAAGAACCACATCAGCCGAGGCATTCACATACACAATCACGCACTCACACACACAGACTGTAAAAACTCAGACATACACTGTCTTGACAGAATGAAAACCACCATGGGGGCTTTAGCCCACAACACTCCAGACTCCAAGACATAAACACTCTCATTTAGGCTCGGGCATTAAGTCCAGGCAGCGCTAAAGCTACCAGACAACAGATAAACAAAAGCAAATTAAAAGCGAGAGCCCCTTGCTGATACAAAATACTCCATAAACCTCCCCGAGCAACCTCTAACGTCTTCAATTATTATATGGCAGTCAGACATAAAACAAGAGGGGGTGGAGGCAGAGAGAGATTGTGGAAACAAAATTTATGATTTTTGGGGGAGGGAATAGAGAAAGCAGTGTTAGAAAGACAGAGACAAAGTGAAAATAAAGTAACAAGAAGAGATCAAGACTAGTAGAGACAACCAAAGAACATCAACCCAACAAAAGTTAGCAAGAACATCTGTCAGTGGCACTGCCAGTCAAGACAGATGTTCAACCAGCTCTTTTTCTACCACACACTGTTGGGCTGTTTAGACGTGATGCATCATTCTGGCAGTGAATCTTGGGAGCTTCCAATTAAGTCTCAGCCAAGTCCAAACCAGAAAAGTCTGTTGGTGAGTAAACTCCTCTTACATTTTGTTGTGGAGCTTTACTTTGGCCATTTGATACTGCATCAATCACATGGAAGACGCAAAAACACAAGGTGAGAAAGACCAAAACTCCGAGCAGCGCACTAAAGGAACAGTAAAGGCAAAGCCAGGTTGAAGCTTAAAGGTGTGTTCAGAGTAAGCAGGAAGTGAAATCTAGAGCCGCTGCAATCACATACAAGGTTGATGGAAAAAAGTAAGTGCACACAAACGGATGTGCACAATAGCTATTTGTGATTGATTAAACTGAACAAAATTATTTGAATCAGAAAAGTGATTTCTAATTTTTAATTTATGCACTTCATTCCTATTGAGTTCTGTGGCTTTAACAGGGAAATCAGAGGCTTAACTATTGAAGCAGAAGTATAATTGAAACTTTGCAGTATGATGACACCCTGTAAGGTCTCAACCCAGCACCATATGTAACCCCCCCCCCCCTTTCCTAGGGGATCGATCATAATGAAGGTGGGGCTGTAATGGATCCTGGGCCTTGAGGACAGCGTGCTGGCCTCTGACGCTGCCTGTCAAACCAGAGATAAAAGATCAGGGATGGTGGTCTGGTCTGATTCATCATCCCCTCCCACCTCCACCCGACCTGCTCATTAACATCCTGGTTGGACTACGGATGGCCTCGCTCGGCCAGGGCCACACAGAGAAGCTTGCCCTCTTATTCTTCCTGTGTCTTGTTCCCATTTCTCTCTTCTGTCATTGGTTCTCTCGTTTTCCCTTTCTTCCTTCATTCCTCCACCTCCCTTTCATCCTCTTCTCTGATGCTACTGTATTTCCCTCCATCGCTTCTCCTACCTCCTGTCTTTTTTTCTTCTCTATTCCCTCTCATCTTTCTCATTGCCCTCATCTGCCCTCTCTCCGCTTGAGTCAGCTTGTTAACGGTCTCATCCCTTCATCACTCCTTTCTTCCTCTACTTCAGTCACCCTCCTCACCTCTCAGCATTTGTCTAACCCCTTCATTGCCTCGTTCTCCATCCATCACATTTTCCCTGGCCTCCACCGGCTCACCCGCCTCCTGCCTCTGTTATTAACCATTCCTCTTCCCCGTGTCACCGTCTCCTTGCATTAAAGTTTTTTTCCCCTCATATCATCTCAAAATGTGTCTTCCAACTGGCGTAACAGTCTCAGTACCAGTCTCTGGTATATTTCATGAAGGATAAGCCTGGTTTTATTTGTATCAACAAATTCCCTTGAAGACACTTAATTTATCCTGCTAACACGTATTGTCTTTGTAGCCACAGCCTGAATTAAATGATTCCTCCATGCCATAGAACTCAACTGTGCGCAAAACGTATTCAAAAACACGTATTGTTGCATTGGGAGACATACTGTATTCCTTCATTACAACGAACATGGCCAGTGTAGTGTTTTCTGAAACAACCCAGCAACTGCATTTTTGATTTCTCTGCCATTGAGCATGCTCAGGGACGCAGTAACATGTTTCATTTAGTTTTACGAGCTGAGACACTCTCCCTTGTTTATTGTGAAGCAGAAATGTGTTACCCAGTACAACATTGTGGCTTTTTTATGTTTATATATTGAAAGAGCTGCCAGTCAACAGCATATTAAAGATATTCTCTTTTCCTTTTCAGATACAATTTTCACAATAGCAGCACTTTAAAGGTGTGATAGCTATAATGTATTACTAGTAGGGGTAACAAGTTACTTTTGTAACAGTAATATATTACTTTTAGCAGTAACAAAGAAATATAAAGTAGTACCAGAACACCTTAATATAAGTAGTATAACTCAGTAACGAAGTAGCCTATTATAACGTGTTACTAATAGGATTCCGTAGTAAGTAACGCGTGTTTAACGAGTGTTTGTTTTATTTTTAATGATTCATCCACACCGCGCCACTTCTGCCAGTGTGCCACCAGAAAAAATATCCCCCGAAGAATTTCCTATTGCTGAAATTCAATGGCTGAGATGGCTGATATGTTTTCGAAATGGGTATACTCCCATTACTTTCAGTTTATCAAAGAAAAGGACAAGAACATGATGGTCAAGTGCAATCTAAGTCGAAGGACACTGAGGTTATTTTGGTGAAAGGAACGCAAAAGTAGTGCAATCAGTAACACATTACTCTACACAGACAGTAATATTGTACAATAACATTACTTTCAAATTAAAGTATCTAGTAAAATTAAATATATTTTAAAGTAACTTGCCCAACACTGCTTATTACAAGGTATCAGCAATTTCCAGCTCAGCAACGTCCGAATACAAAACCTCAACCTCCCATTTCCTTGCCTGAATTTGACCATTCCAAATCCATACCCAACCATTAAATTATATCTACCAAACGTGTAAAAATACAGTTGTCAAATCCAGAATTACTACTGAAATTAATCAACCCTATTATGAATTTTAAAACTCTGCCAACTTCACTGTTTAGTTGCAAAGCTACTATAAATCTTCCAGTGTTCATCAGGTTCTGTCCTCTCATCTTATCTACTCTTCTCTAATTTCCTCTCCTCTCATCATCTCCCATCACCTGTCCTCATCTCAGTAACCCTCCTCCTGTCTTTTCATTTCCTCTCTCTTTGGTGATCCCCTCTTCGCTCCTGTCATCAGCTCCTCATTCAGTCTCCACTTCCCTTCCTGGACACGGTCAACTTCTACCTGTTATACATTTTATAACATGGCTACATCTATCTTGTACCAGGATTTCCCCCTTTTGCCACGATAACATCATCATATATGCAGTACACTAGTGGTACACAGTGGTACACTAGTTGAGGCAGAGGATTGCTGATCCTGGATCTGCTTGGCTGCAGCTGCTAAATATTGTGCTGCTGTAATTAGCTGCTTACTGTTGCATATCATGTGGACTGTTACTCTCTATTAGGATTAACGTAGAACACCTGAATCAGATCCTGAATTGGCCTTCATGTTGGTTGATCTCACATCCTTAAAAGAAAAAAGAAAATGGCTGCTCCACTATTTACATGTTGTTTTGGCTCAGATTGGGCCAACTATTGTTCCTTTTTATTAAAAAGTCCCATAAACTACAGATCGGATCCTCAGGACATAAACTCAAGAAGCAAATAACAAACCTTTTGTGCTTTTGTGAAGATTAGGTAAATTAAAACCAGTAACAGAAAGCAACAGCTTTTTCTTTTTTGCTACTGCGGTTCTTTTTTTTTTTTTTTTTCCTCACTTGTGCTATAGGAATGGATGTTTGAAAGGAGTCATGCAGAGGTTTAAAGAGAGACTGAAGCTGACAGAAAAATGAGACACCTCCATAACTAGTGACAATGTGCTTAATGTTTTCTGGTTATTTTTCTGCTTTAGTGCAAAACCGCATTGAAACAATTAGCAAGTTAAGTTTTGCTGTCAGTACAGTATGTCTATACTGTATTTGTCAGCCTTGTGATAGACTGGCGACCTGTCCATGGTGTACCCTGCTTCTTGCCCAATGTGAGCTGGGATAGGCTCCAGCCTCTGCTCTCTATGGCCCTGTTCACACCTGGCATTAAAGGGAAACCTGGGCCCTATTTTTACATATTTTGGGGTCTAAATGACTAATACTAGACAAAAGTTTTGGCTGCAGCAGCTGCAATGTAATCCTTTTGGGCAATTGCGCCTGTGAAATATACATCCACTAAAAGTGCTTGTTTTTGCCACTGACAGGCTCAGATTGTTATTCAAAGTGTCTGACAACGTTATGGAAAGAGTCCCTACAGAGACAGACCGTTTGTTAAAGAGTGAAATCCTTTCTCGCTCAAGGAAACGTCTCGCTTTTGAAACCGAGTTTAACAAAACGGTCTCTGCAGGGCTCAGTTGAGTAAGCGGACCTTCACGGTGGCCCAGGACACATTCGTGTACACACTGCTAAAAGAATGTGGCCACATGCGGCCCAGACAACCTACGAATGTGGTCTGAGCAAGCAGATCTCAATGCGTCCTCAATGTGTCTTGGGTGCATTCATACCTGTAGATGCATGTTAGGTGTAAACAGGGCCTATAACTTTTGCATTTTGTCATGATGTCTTTGTTGAGAGAGACAAATTGGAATCTCGGTTTGTTTCCATGGTGGCAACTCTGCAGGAACACAAACTGTAGTTGCTCTTGTGTTTGCTGGCTTTAAACTACACTACCCAAGGAACAATATGAAACAGAGTGTTGATGCCAAAATCAAATCTGTACTGCTCTAATTCTCTTCGAAAAGTTCCTACTCTTGACACCAGTTGAATGACTGAACTTAGAACCTAGATTTGTTATTACTGAATTTAGCTAGTAAAGTCTATATAACCACATCTCATGTAATGGCACTATTTTTTCTGTATCTGCACTGCAGTTCTTCACTCACTTTTCATACACACATTTCATGACTGTTGGAAAATACTAAACACTTTCTGCGCTCGACTTGAATATGAAACTGGAAAAACGAGAAGAAAAGAGTTTCAAATAGAAAAGAGACACAAAGCTTAAAAAAGAGACAAAAGTATCAAGACGCAGACAAGCAGCTCTGCATTTAGCTATTACCACTTCATTTCTTCTAACATCAAACAGCAGCTGTGCCTAAATTATTTTGAGTCCATATTTGCCTGGAAACTGTATATGAGAGGAATAAAAATATGATATGAGGAAACCAAACCCCTCCAGGAGTTTCTCTCTTTCAGTGAGGATAAATCACATGAAGAAAAAAAGAGAGACTAATCTCAGACTTCAGACACAATACATGACTGCGCCTTGGAACCCAGTCACCAGGCAGACAGCTTAAAGTTTACTTTAAGGGGTGCAATGTGCATAACATTATGTCAGCACTATTTATTCCCACAGCCAGGAGTCTGCAGAGTGTGTCCTCAGAAACAGTGCCTCAGCAGCTAATGTATAAATTAGAGCGAACAGGAGCCAGTGGATGAGCCAAGATAGGCGCTCTGCTTGGGGTTATTTTTCATTCTATTTCAAAATTTTGCTTTTCCTCTGTCACTCTGTTGGTATACCACTTCAGTCCTCGTTTGCCTCCTTGGCTTCTTCTGCTGCGTCTATCTCTTTCTTTCCTGTATTGCAAAGTGATTAACTTTTTTTTTTTTTGCCAATGATGCAATGCAGCGGCATTTTCAGCAAGTAGAGATACACTATATACAGTTTATGTTGTGTTTTCTTGTGGAGAGGGTAAACACAAGCAGTATGGGCACTGATGACTCTGTGTTGCCCAAGTTAATGAATTACAATCTGTTCTGAAATGGTCCAAACTTTTGCTTAACACAAAGAGCCTGACAAAAAAGAAAAATACACTAAAAATGTACGGTTATATATTAGGAATTGTATAGGTACATTACATGAAGTTGCACTAGTTCCTAACATATCAAAAATGATCAAGCTCAAGGCAACAATGGAAGCATAGTTGATCTGATGATACGGTCACAAGGTCAATCGGCCTAAGGTGTTCTGGTACGAAGATGATGTTTGTGAAGGCCAATCCATGTGGAGCGCAGAAGTCCAATAGCAATGCACCACTCAGGTTCAGTTCAGTTCAGTTCCTCCAAATAACCCCCCTCCAGGTTTCTCCATTGTTGCCCACGTGAGTGTTGAAGTTCCAAGAAGAACTACGGAGTCCCTTGGTGGTATCCTTTCCAGGCCCCCTCCCAGAGACTCTAAGAAGCCCGGATACTCCGAACTGCTGTTCAGTGCATAGGCACAAACAACAGTCAGAGCCTTCCTTGTAGATGCATAGAGGTGACCCTCTTGTTCTCTGGGGAGAACTCCAACACAACAGCGCTCAGCCGGTGTCTCGTGAGTATCTCCACACACACCCGGCACCTCTCACCCTGGGAAACTCCAAAAAAGGAGAGTCCAGCCCCTCTCCCGTGCTTCCAGACCCAGTGCTATGCATAGAGGTGAGCCAAACTATATTGGTGACTTGTGGGGGAAAAAAACTGTAATTAGCATATTTATCATCACAAGAAAGAAAAAAATAACACTCCTCTTTGTCGTCTATATTGCTGTGTGATGATGATGATAATGGACCAGTTGAGCTCTTCTACAGGTGTAAATGCTGTAAAATCAAAGCACTACACTTGCTGTTTCTCATTAACGGGATGTGGGATGAGTGTAAATTTGTGAATTTATTTGCATATAAATAAACATGCCCGCTTAAAGAAATAATCAAACATTCGGAAGCATCTGTTTTCGATAATTTCACCATAATCTTGATGAGTCCCAATCACTCATAAACAGGAGTCACATTCACACGACCTTAATTATCATGAATCAGAACAGTGGCACTGTTCAGAGGCATAATTCCAGGCAAAGCAGCGCCTATTAATAATCTTGCAGACCAAAGTGACAAAAAAAGTGATAAAGAGAAATGTCTGTGACATAAACTGAGTTAATTTGAATTCCCCTGCCTTGTTACAGCCCAATAAACAGCTGACATATTGAGGATCATGGAGCAGGTCATCATCATCTACAAAAGCGATACAGTCAGACAGCTACATTCACAGACTTGTGTTTTTCTTCCTGAAATATCTAAACATTATATTATATGATACTTGATGGCATTATTCACTCCTTACATTTCTGTTACCAAGCTTTTAATTTTGCTATGACACCTTAAAGTGATACTCCGCCCCATAATCGACACATTTATCTTAATCTGTTGAGGGAGTTAAGTGTACAGTGTCCTCAGTTAACCTTATATAGATGAAAGGAAAACAAGGACTAAAAGTTGGGCTAGACAAATCCAAAGAAACACGGGATATGGCACTAAACCCAACTTAATCCAAAACCTAACTTAAACTTAAGCCACATTCGGACAGGCTTTATTTCTATAGAGGAGGTTGTGTGATTTTACTATCACATGTTATGGTCAGTGATTGAAATCCCGGTCCAGAGTGCTTATCTGTGATTTTTCACGCCCTACCCCAATAATTACAGCCCCAATTATGTACTGTTTTTCAGTGCATTTGCTGGTGTTTCCTTAATTTACAGTAAATGCTGCCCAGAGCGACATTTTGTGATTTGAAAGGGTATATCTGAGCGTTTGTTGTATACTGTTGCATTAGATTATGAACAGCGCGTAGTAAACTCAGGTGGAATCCTGAGACTTCTAATCTGAGTCCGGGTCCAGGTTAACACACAGATATTATATATTCTACTTGTTCTACATTTCTGAGTGTCGCTAATATATTTTTATAGGATTAAATATGTTTTCATGTAGATTTCTTTTCCCCATAAAAGGTGAATGATCTATGTTTTAACAGGAAGAGTAGTGACTGTAAACAAGTGTAAAGTGAATATATTGTTATTTTTATGTTTTGGAGTTAAAGGTTTATTTTAAGGCGTACATCTTCTAATTAGAAGAAACGTTTGTAGTTGGGCTGCCATGTAGCTTGCTGGAGTGTACTGTTGAGACTATGTTTGCTGGTGTGGAGTGCTTTGTGACTCTGTCCATGGTATCACACTACAGAGAGCTTTTAAGAAAGAGAGACCCTGTGAATGCGTTGTTTTTATAATTGGTATGAGGCTTACGCATGGCTATTTTTTGCTGTAATATTTTCCAGGAAGAATGTATTTTGGTTATTTATTTTTTTCTGAATATTTTGTTTATCTTTTTATAACATTAGTGTGCATTAGGCTCTCTTTTTGTTTGTTTCGTTAGTCCACTGTACAACACAACGCCGAGTTAGACCCACTACATTTGTGCAAAGAGCTGAATTTACTGTTACTGACTTTCATCAGCTCAGTGCAGTTTGTGTTCTGTGTAACTTAAAAAGTAGAAAATGATTTTGCAAAGCTGATCCTAACACATTGACAGTCAGTCAACTCATACTATGTATGGGGGAAAAAAGGGCAATTGTAATGTAATGTAACATATGATATTATCTGGCTAGTCTGCCCAGAACTGATTTTATTTGTAGTGAGCTTTACGTTTTAACACTGTCACCTTGCGTACACCAGCCCCTTTCTTACTGTAAAAGCTTACAGAAGAAGCTCCTTTAATTTTGAAAAGGCTATAATGCGGTTCAACTTGGTGACTTTAACTATTGGGGAACTGGGCAAATATTTTAGGACTGACCTCCCACTGTAATGTTAATCTGAACGAGACTTTAGGAAGCAACTAACCCCCTGTTCGCACATGAGTCTTAAGTTAGTCCATTACCCGGACGATTTGTTTCACGGCATTGTTTTTCTTATTAGGAAAATTAGAAAGCTGTTGACCCCAACAACCAGCTTTTTCTCCAGTGCTTTTACATAAATGAGTTGGAGTAGAAAATAACTGCTTCTGTATCTTGAGCAAAATAAAACAAATGTGATTAGTTGTCTCCAGGGTTTCCCTCCATAGTGTCAGAGGATGTTAGTAACTTCCCCACTTCATGCTACTGGGCGACTTTTGAAACTTGAGGTGCGGTGGGCACCACCAGAATTACACATGGCATCTTGTTGCATCTCCAATATTTGAGTCCATATGTGTGAACAGGGGCTTAACGTAGCAGTTTCCCGGTGGCGATGTCTGCCGTGAGCGCCCTGCTCAGACAAAACTGCTGAAGAAGTGATACTGCCAACATCCTACTGCCCGTAAATCAAATAAACGTCCCCCAACATCTGGACTGGCATGCAAATAATATGATCAATATTCTGCACAGCATGCCATGTGTGCCTGAACAACACCTTGCAGGATAATCAATACCCCCTGCACCCACCCAAAACTCCTAAAGAAATCCTCTGACTCCACTCTCCCTGCCAAATAAAAACTTGGCGAATAAAAACTTTGTGAGAAGCCGTAGCGATGTTTCTTTCTGCGATGACAGATGGGATGCCCAGCACAGATACCCTGTATGGCTTTGGTTAATTATGACGGCATACAATATCGTACATATAAAACTCTCAAACGCAGGAGTCTGCTCTTCCCAGCAGTACAAGGAAATAGCTGACGGGTGCATATGGTCTGATCACAGGGAAGTTATTCTCTGACTCTTTTTTTCTCTGGCTGCCGTGATGTATGCAGACCTGATCTTTCTCTCTGTGCAGCCAGCCAGGGAATTCTCCACTGAAATGATGGGAAATCTGGGAAAGCTGAAAAGTGCAGTTACACTGAATGTAAGATATTCTCCTGAATATGATATAGTGTCCTCAGTAGTCAATTGATTAACATAAAGAACTACAGTCCTGTAAATTAGTCAAGTAAATGATAATCAGAGCTGTAGACTTGAGACTTATACTTAAGTCACAAAAATTAAGGCTTGAGACCTGACTTGGACTTGACTGCTATGAGACTTGTGTCAGCTGTCATTTTAATGGTCAGCATTCAGAGACTCAGTCAGGATTAGGGCTGGGTATCAAACCTCAACCAAAATACAGACTGAGTAGCGTCTGTTGAAGATACCCCATTTACACCTTGCATAAGGAAAAACACATTATTGCCAGGTGTAAATGCACGCAGAACACATTGTGATGCAATCGAACCAATCAGACTGCATCTGGAGGTGGTCTGGTTCGCATTGTGATCATATCTCAGCAGGTGTACAGTCTGACGACATTATTAAGAAAAAAAATCTCCCAGCAAAAGATCACCTAACTATACCTCTTCCTGCAAGTTCAAGCAAGCCCAGCAAAAGCTACAAGTAGTAGCAGTAGCTAACAAGTCTTCCCTCACAAAAGAATTATCTATGGCAATGTAGATGTGACTTGTGTCCACCAGCTCTGCCTTTTCGGGCCAAATTGAGATAACATGAAAGCTTGTTAATACCGGGTGTAAATGCAAAGGATGGAACAGATGTCATTGTCCAGATAATGTGTCCACATACAGATCACATGTTCATACCAGGTGTAAAGAGTATATCCACACATTCTTAGTCCAGTTTACTTATTTTTTGATGAGATATTTCCTAAATGATAACTTTAATTTTATTTATTCTATTCTTTATTTAGGCCAAGTTCAGGTTCTTCTTGTTAAGACAACATTAAACATTAAGGCATTTAAACGTGTGTCATATTTTGTTAAATGAAAAAATAGGGTTTGTATAAAAACAACCATCTCCCATCCAGGCACCACTCTGCACAGTAGTAGCTGAATACACAACACGTCTACTGTATTTTAATCGTTCACCTTTACAGTAGCATACAGGAAATTACTTCTATTCTTCTTTTGAGCATGCAGATCAGAGGAACACACACATAATGTACACGACCAAAGAAAAACAAGATTACAATCTAGGCAATACATTGAAAGTGAGAATCAGTGCTTGCAGTGTGAACACATCTTTAATGAAAAACTTCTGGAGTCTTATTTTAGTTTAGCTTTAGACATTGTTCCTGTCACAAATAATACCATTGTACTCCTGATGTTAATTGTTGAGATCTGGGAAGAGCAGTCAGAAAAAAATAAAGCATTAGCTACTTTACAGCACTTTAGCTTCTATTACCTCAACAACTCTTGAGACTACGGCCGCTATTAATAAATGTATGATCATCCCAGTCACTACAAATAGCTCATAAACAGTGTAAGCATTTTCCCCACACTGCAGTGTAGCAGCTGCGGCCCTTTTAAAATGGCTTCATTCTCGCCTCCTCGGCTCATGCCACAACCACTGTGTCATAAAGCCTTCACTTCGCATTTACAGCCTGCAACGCCGGGAAGCAGCAGCAGCGCAGATGCCTGCCAGAGGGGCCTGTGTGTGTGTGTTTCAAGCTTCATGGAGGTGACACCCTGCGGCAGACTCCGATGTGAACAGAAAAGGTGAGTTGTTGACCATGAAAAGAGAGATGGTCACTTACTAATAAAATAATTACTATGTGTGTGTGTCCATATATGACAGTAATCACTGTTCTCACACACACACACACACACACACACACACACACACACACACACACAGCAGTGTGGGAGTGAAATCAACACATCACAGGTAGTGACAAGGTAAAAGGTGAGTGCAGGGTGACATCAGTGTCAGCTGACAGGACAAGCTGAAGAGTTGCTGTCACATGGGAGGTTTGAAAGAGCGAAGAGACAAAAACACAGAGAGAGAGGTAGAACACAGCTGCAGTGACAAACGGTACAACAACGGTGTCCTCTGTTGTCTGACAATAAACTGTCAGCACAACAGAGAGGAGATAAAAATAGAATAGGACGAGAGGAAAGGATGAAGAGATGGAATGATGAGAGGTAGAAGGATGGAGACAAGTGGAGAAAGAGAGGTGGATTGATGGGCAATAGAAGGATGGAGGAGTGGTGAGACGGAGGAATACAGGTACCAGAGAGGGATGGGTCAACGATGGAAGGCTGAATTGACTGATGGACGGATGAACATAGAGATGGACAGCTGGGGAGGGATGGAGAGATAGAATGATGGAGGGATAAAAAAGAGAGATGGAGGGATAGAGGATTGCGTGGATGAAGAGATGGACTGATGAAGGAGAAAGAGAGAGAGGTGGATAAATAAATGAATGAAGGAATGCAGGGATGGAAAGATGGATTGAGGGAAGGATAGAAAGATGGAGGAATTAAGAGAAGGAAAGAGAGGGATGGAGTATTGCAGGGATGGAGAGATGAAATGATGGAGGAATTGAGGAATGAAGAGTGCAGGGTTGGTGAGATGGGTGGATGAATGGAAGAATGCAAGGACAGACAAATGTAATGATGGAGAAATAGTGGGATGACAGGATGGAGTGAAGGTGAGATAGAGATTTACAGTAATGTAGGGATGGAGAGGTGGAAGGATGATTTCCAGAAGGGTGGAGGAGCACAGGAATAGAGAGATGGAATGATGGAAGAATGCAAGATGGAAGAAATAAAGGGATAGAGGAACTGAAGGATGCAGAGATGAAGAGGTGACCTGATAGCTGGATGGAGGAATGTAGAGATGGACAACTGGAATAAGGAGATAGAAAGATCTCTTCATCTCCTTATCCCTTCTTTCCCCCATGTCCCTCTCCATCCTTCCATCCCTTCATCCATCTTCTACAAGCTCCTCTCCCATTGGACTCAACATCTGTCTGCTTGCTGAGTGAGACACCAGCTTCTGTGATGTACGTTCCGATTCATCGCCGAATACAAACCAGTCAGACGTGACATCATCTGTATTCACACGACGAGCGACCGCCTCCCTTCCAGCTCCCGTGTGACTCTCCGCCGGGCGGCTGACCGTGAACGGGATCGCAGTGGGCGCAGCAGAGATTTGTCACTCCAGTCGGGGCCTGAAGCTCAATGTTCCGGCTAAACTGTTACAGAATAGAAGTGGCAGGTTCAGAAAACTGACATGGCCTCGGGGATTTGGTGGGAGGATGTCGGAGGACCGGTGTAAGTAAATGTGACGTGGCGTCGTACATCAGAAACACTGTGACACAATAGAGGGACTGTCGGGCGGAAGAAAGAGTGACACCACTCTCTCTCTCTTTCTGCCGTAGTGTTTCATTCTCACTTTCATTCTCCCACTTCCTGTTTTTCACACATACGATCCTGTCTTACTTCATGCTTTTTTCTTTCTTTTTTTCCCCTCCCACAACCATGATTTTCACTCTTTTTTTCTCTTTCCACCCCATCTTTCTCTTCCATTTAATCAACAAGCTCAGTGTTTGCCCTTGTGTCAGTAGAGGTACAATAGTGACTGTAGCAGTTTGAGCAGTGGTAGTAGTAGCAATTAGTAGTAGTAACATAAGTACTATGAGTAGTAGGCTGGTGAGTCAAGAGTAATAATAGAAGAAGCATTAGCGCTAGCAACAGACTGCACTAGATTGATTCTCCTGTTGCACATGTTAAAGCTGTGCACTACAGAGTGTTTTAGAATCTTTTAGCTCATTGTTTTGGTTTTATGACACATTTCCTATTTGGTTGAATCTCACCACTCTTATCAACCTCGTTTTCAGCAGCAGGCAGCTATTTTCAGCAAACAGGCTCTAGTAAACTCCACTGTACGCTCCCTGACCAGTACCAAACAGACAGAAAGTTACTAGCTGCTGAAGAAAGTGAAATATCAACCAGCTAAAAAGCCAAATATTTTTCTTAAGAGTTGGTGGAAACCAAACCATCAGTAAAAGGAGAGATGCTAATGTTGCTGCTCGTTGTTTCTGCTGTATGTGCAAATAAGCAACTGTTTGCTAACACGTTTGCCATAACAACTGTATAGGGTGATTATACAGTACCAGTCAAATGTTTGGACACACTTTCCCATTCATGTCAATGTTGTGTTTACAGCTTCTGCTGCCCTCAAGTGTCCGTAACATTTTAATTTCCAGAAACCTAAGCAGAGGTATAATAAACCAAAATGACTGGATACTGTGTAGGTGTGCAGAGCCTTTCACGGAAGTTTGAAGAGGATGACGAAGAAGACATTTATGAAGCGCTCCAGAACCCTGAAGTTGTGTCTTCACAAACAAAAAAGTATGGCGAAAACAGTCTGTCATCCAGTAAAATACAGCCAAAACACCAAGTAGTTCAATCCAAGATCAAAATAAAACTGTGTTAAAATCCAAACTATCCATAGCAACAGTATGAAGAGTACACGCCAGACAAGACTAATGGCAAGAATATGCTATTATTGCTTTTTTTCTCATGACACCTCCCAGACTTTGTAGGTTCTTGGAACCCAACTCTACTTCTAAATAAAGATACTGTAATCCATTCTACTAACATATAAAGACGTACTGTCAATAACAGCAGATGTGTTGTTGCAGAAACTTGATTTGACTTAAAGTTCGCTTCTCAAAGTTTCTGGCAATGATAAGAAAAGATCTTATGCCTGGTCAGATGGAGTGGAATTACATCCGCTTGTTTGTAAAGAGTCAATAAGCAAACCAAATTTATGTTGAGGAGGATAAAAATAAGGAAAAAAATAAATAAAATAAGAAAAACATAATGGAGAGCCAGAGGCTGAAGGAGCCTGGTTTAATCCTCCATGATTAGGCTTAAGAGCACAGGTGAATGGGAGAGGAAAGTTAATTAAATGCATCATATTTAACGGACATGTGTGTGTGCATATGTGTGTGTGTGTGTGTGTGTGTGTGTGTGTGTGTGTGTCTGCTGGGTGTGTACAATAGTGTAATGTGGTCCTCACTTGCAATAAGGCCAAGCAGTAATTGGGTCCTAGTGACTCTCAAGAAAATTTAATAAGAGCAAGGAAAAGATTAGGAAAAAACTGTTTAGGCACATTAGAGAATACAAAAAGACAAGGAGAGAGAGAGACAGAGAGAGATGCAAAGAGGATGAATGAAAGAAAGAGCTACATGGAGGAAGATAACAGTTGGATTATATCTACAGGATGAAAGAGGGAGGGTGTGAATAAAATAGATTTAACAAGAGAGATAGCGTATGTGTGATTATATATGTGTTAGTATGTGTGATAGTATTGTGAGTCTTATTATTCCAGTTAATCTCCATCTTGCTGGATCCCCTCCCTAACTGCCCTCCTCTGCTGTTTACACGCTACATTTTCCATCTAATTGCTTTTTTCCCTTTTCTTTATTGTGACAGAAAAGTCCCCCGTCCTCCCCTTTTTTTTTTTTTGCATTTCTAGCTGTCCTTGACTCGTCAGCTAATTAGTTTTGGAGTAATTACCTGCTTCAGCGCTTTGTAATAGCCTTTCTTATTGTTTAAAAAAAAAACAAAAAAAAACGTCACAGTACAGGTACAGTGGGAGAAATGGCTTTCACATTTGTCACATCTGTGACTGACTTTCAGACTTTGATGTTAAAACAACAGCTAAACCCTTCCTCCGCCTGCATCTTATTCAGATGGCTGTTGTACATTTAAGGGAAAATAGGTTCCTGGAAATTATACAAACGGTCGGGGAAAAAAACACTGACACTGCCTGCAAGTTATAGAGCTTGGTTTCAAATGCATTTTCCTCTCAAACTGTTGAAACAATGCATCATTTGTCATTGCCTTCCAAAACAACTCATATGAGCATTTCCTGCTTTGGCGCTCTATTTGCAGGACCAAATCGTTTGTCAGTGTCTTCCAAAAATGTTATGAATGGCCATTACAAAAATGATTCAATGATCAATGATCTGCCATTGCTATGGTTAAGGTTTTGGTTAGGTTACGACACAATACTTTGCTAAGGTTAGGGAAGGGTTAAAAGAAACCGACGCCAACTGTTGGTAGGAAACAGGAAGCAAACAGTGGTCTCTTGTGTCCAAGTCACATGATGTGTTCACCTGTCCATCCACCCTGACTGCCTAACAAGGTTTTGTAGCACTAATAACATTAGCTGCGGTTCCATGGACAATATTTCTTCAACCCGATTGAAATCATTCTGATTAGAGATTCCAACTTGACTGTTTACATGGACGCTAAATAAAGTGATCCGATAAGATGTGCGTTTACATGCCCGAAGCATTTAATCAGAATATAACTCTTTTGACATGCGGACAGTGCATCTGCCCACTGTGAAGCATCTAATCTACTGGAAATATAACAGAAGAAGAAGAAGAAGTTGTTTTTTCGGCTTCGTCCATCTTTTCAAACACTTGTTTGAACAAATCGTTGTTTCGAGCCTTTTGACCATCGAGGCGTTCAAATATCCTTAAATCTTTTAAGTTGTATCAGCCACAGAGCAGTTTAGTTTCTGTCCCTCCTGGAAACTCGTTAACGTCACCTAATGTTCCCCCCACGTGGGGCAAACATGCGCAGAAAGAATATATTTATTCCAGCCAGACAGAAATGATCGGATTAAGCATTTATATGCTTATTAGACGCTAATATCTTCCTATTGAACGGATTATCAAAGGTTTACACCACCCCTCTCAACCCACTGAAAATTCCTTCCGATCGGGCCGGTCCGGACTCTTCTGATTGAGGTGGTTACATGAGGCCGTTTTATTCTTATTGGGCTATTATTTCCATTATTAGTGGAAGATTAGGGTCCATGGAAACGTCCTTGGATTGTTTGTGTTGTGTGTCTACCTGCCTACTTCCCTACACTGAAATGTGAATTGAGACACTCCTCACAGGTTCCCATCTGGCGAAATATATTCATGTATTAAAATAAACAACTTAAGTTACTTTTATCAATTTGATTTGTGTTTGTTTTCCAAAAATGATTGAATTAATTCTTAGTAATCTGTTCAAATGTACTTTGTAGCCCCCAATCTGCTGAATTGTAAAAGGGGACAACAAAATGTAGCTGTGTCACCAAAAACTGAAGTGAAAGAACATGTAGGTAGTGTTGCATTTATGGTCTAACAGCAAGGAAGTAAATCAAATCTTTTCCTTTCTTTGCATATCCACTTAAATCCCTACTGTGTTTTTTTTCATTTCCCTCTCTGCTTTCTGCTTCTCTGTCTCCTCCTGACTCACAGCGTTTGTATTTTCTTCACTCAGCAGTGCAGTCACAGTGAAACAGATGACATGCATTGTGTGTGTCTGACTGCCACTTGAACAAACACTGCTGGCACCAGAGTGTGTGTGTGTGTGTGTGTGTGTGTGTGTGTGTGTGTGTGTGTGTGTGTGTGTGTGTATCCGCTCATAAATTGGCACTCAGGGTGTCAGCACACTGGCACTGAAATGGACTCTTCATGAATTCAGAGGGTTACTAGAGCTGCTGTTCATTTATTCAGAGCATCAGACTGAGTACTGGGAGTGGAGGAAAGAGAATGCTGGAGCAGAGTAGCCAACAGGAAACTGCTGTATACTGTGTAAACAAGTATGAATGGAAGTAGAGAGCAAATGTATATTGTTTAAAGCTCCAAAAACAGTCAAAGCCTCAATCATTACTGACATTCAATACAATTCTTTAATACATTTTTGGACATTAGTTTATTTGCTGTTGTTCTGAGAGTTAGATGAGAAGATCAATATCAATTTGCAATTTAATACACAGATAGGTCTGCGGCGTGTTTAGCCTAGCTTGGTGCAAAGTCAGTAAGTAAGACCCTTCAAAAGTAAAGAAATCTGCTTTCCGGCAATTTCAAAGTTGTCTTATTTACATGCAATCTATTGTGCAACTCAACCCTGAAAAGGCACATGTGTGTGTTTGAGTGTACAAAACTTTACATCGACTTCACAATGACTTTATTCCGGTATAATGCAATTTAATTCCATAACTCTTCACTGTATCTCTGCATAACCGTTGCTCAAGCGTTACTGTTTTCATAGAATACTTTTATGTATTTAATGATTAAGATCAATATCTCTTTTGCAAGAGAGACCTGAGTACAGCAGAAAGAATGTTACAGTCTGTTGTCTTATTTGCATGTAATTCTCTTAGCTAGCAAGCTACAGTAGTCACCATACAGCTAGCTCCCCTGCTTTCTTTGCGCTAAGCTAGGCTGAACACCTCACAGAGCTAACTGAGCTAACTAACATAATGTCTGCACAACGTAGTTAAATAGACTTAGGTATTCCCTCCTTATAGCTACGAAGCACTACAGAAAGGGAACATAATGAGCACATGGTTCACCAGTGGAGCATTATGCTGCGAGAGTAATT
Source organism: Macquaria ambigua (assembly GCA_008360985.2). NCBI lineage: Eukaryota > Metazoa > Chordata > Actinopteri > Centrarchiformes > Percichthyidae > Macquaria > Macquaria ambigua. Next base: position 18,877 of record VMKM01002560.1, read on the forward strand.
GCTTGACATTTGCTACTGTGTCTCCATTGGAATTCATTGTTAACCTCTGTGAATCAACTGACTACAGCTGCTGTCCTCCCAAGAAGGAGCAAGCTACAAACCTTTAGACCCACATTTCAAGCCTGCCGAGATGAGTATTATAAGACAGATTTTTGGTGGAGTCTTCCTTTAAACATGTCAATCTGTGGGTGTAGCTTTACCTTGCAGAGCTGGAAGGAATTACAGTTAAAACCCAGCGAGACATTGTTAACTGTCTGTTTGGTGAAGGATAACTGTCCTAATTTCAGTAACAAACTCCCCCATGCTTTCTCCTGGCTCCTCTCCTTCCTCCTCGTTATCTTTGGTTCTTTACTTTTCTGCTCCTCCTTGCCTCCTTCTCCTCCTTATCACAGTCAAGAAAGAGGTCACCATCTGTGGCAGCAGTCAGGCCAAGTCAGACATCTCATTTATTAATCAGAGCTACATTTACTAGCATACTTAATACAGCCTGCCACCTGCTTGTAGGAACATAATGTGAGTAAATATTTAAAAAGCTCACCGTATGTCAATTTGTGCCAATGTCTCCTCTATTGAACTGTGGTTGTGAACAACTTGTAGATGTCTTGCAAACAGGTAAGGAGATAAAAAAAAAGCGGTTCTGTCCTGTGTGGTGAAAGAGAGGAGCTACTGTTGATGAGTGATGATGACTCTGATCCTTTAATTAAGCAGAAATATCCCAATGTAGAAATAATCAATTTCACGTAAAAAGTTCTGTATTCAAAGATTTACTTAAATAAAAGTATTAGCATCAAAATGTAGGTAATGAAAGTAAAAGTAGTAGTTGCTGTATCATTTGTTGTATGTTGGAAGACCACAGTAGACATTAGCTTCTTGATTTAATCCTCAATGACTGTAATAAAGGTTTAAAAAGTTACATGATCACATGTTTTGTATGTGAAATCTTAATCTGCTAAGTAACTAGTAACTATAGCTGTTAAATAAATGAAATGGACTAAAAAGTATTATATTTCCCACTAAAATTTATATTATTTATATTTATGTATAAAGTAACATATGATGGAAATACAAATAAAAGTACCTAAAAATGCCACTGTAGTAAGTCATTTGAGTACATGTACCCTATTACTTTCCACCACTGAGTAAAATGTACAAAATCCAATCAGCTGACTTTATGGTCTCATAGATGTAACCACGCTAAGAGTCTACAGCCATGCTACCATCTCTGTGAGGCTGTACTAGCAGTGCTCTAAGCTAAATACTAACTTTAGCATGCTAACGTACTCATAATGACAATGCTAACATGCTAATGCTAAACAGGTATAATGTTTCCAGTGTTCCTAATCTTAGTTTAACCTGTGAACATGCTAACATTTGCACTTAATTAGCACAAAAGTATAGCTGAGGCTGACGGGAATGTCATTAGTTCCGCAGGTAATTACATTAACCAAAGTATTGTAAGTAAATTAAAACTTTGACATACTGATGGCGCTAATTGAAAAGTTAACGGGTCGCCAAAATCAATTAACCAAATTTCACGGCAATCCATCAATTTAAATCATTCTTAAAAAACAATAGTATTTCAGTCAGGACCAAAGTGGTGGACCAACAGACCGACCAACAGACCGATGTTACCATCCCTAGAGCCATGCCCCTATTATAGCTAAACCTAATTCAATTTTACTATTTTTACTACTTAGAATCCAGTTTCTTAGGTAACAGAAAAACATTGTCATCCTGACCTCCACAGGTTGAAATGTATAAAAGATAAGGTGAAGTAAAATGTATTGTCACTCGCGCTGTCCATGGTGCTGATCCTACGCCGTGCTCCAGAGCAGACTCTGACACTCCCTAAAGAATGTGCTTTGGTCTTGCAAGAGCATATTCCCGCCAGTGGGTGACAGGTAAGTTATCAGCCTCATCCTATTCATCTGTGTGCACCCTATATAACCTCTACAGACTTGAAATAAACTGCTCGGGAGGCAACATCACTGAAACAAAGATAAAGCCTATCTTTGAGTTTATAGTCAAAAAGGATACTGCTGCCATTTGAGATTGATTAAAATTGGAATTGGATTTGAAATAGTTTGAAGACACAACAGATATGATCTTGACCATGAGTGGAAACCCTGACCAGGAGTGGATATTATATTGCTGTGATTAATAATGGTTTGGTGTTTCATATTCTGTATGGGAACCTAATAGTTACGTAAAAAAAATTATTCAAAGAAAAACAATCATGCCATTTAAAAATATGACATATAAATCCATGGATGAAATGAATTAGGGGCGGGTTGTGAAGTTTCTTTCACTTTTCATAGGTCACACAGCTTGAGGTCGTCTAGTTGTCAAACAGCCATTTTGATAACGTGTTAAGATTCACTGCGATCCTTCCTGCGCTCTGCTGGGAAAATGCTACTGTAATCCCTTCGACATGTTAAACATCCAATAAAATGCTGACCTTTTTAAGGGTACCTGATTGCTTGACATTTGCAGTGACAAGTAAACTTGTGTTACGGTGCTGTTACAGGGCAGGATGTAAAGGAAAATCAATGTCACACGTACGAGGCAGCAGCCAACAACCTTGTGGCTCAGCAGTTAAAAGCAGATCCACTCTGACATTCTGGGCACCGATCAAATATAAAGAGAGAAAAATAAGAGTAAATGGATAGCAGTGATGTGACGGTCGTTTCTGACTGAGTGCCCAAACACATGCAAGCAGTTTTTATATTATCACCAAGATGGATATCAAAACTGCTTGAGTAAAAAATAAAAATATAAAAATGAAACATATTATATAAAAAGATTACTTTTATATTGGGACTACAGGGGAAAATGTAAGACCAAGCAAATCAAACTTGATCTTATCTGGTATGGCAACAGATGTGGTTTTTAAATCCGTGCATTTAATGGTTCTGTTAAGATTAGTGTCCCCCAAAACTGAAACTTTAAAGCGGCAATATTTTATATTTTTATATCAAATGACAATGTGAAAACAATGTGAAAGGGTCGCTCGTAGTTATGAACCTTCAGAGAATTATCACAGAATGTACAGCTCCTTTATGGAGCTTCATAGTAAATTTCAGCTCCTTGTTTAGCGTAATTTTCAGTCACAGTAGACAGCTGTTTTCATTGAAAAAGCTCTAAAAAACGGAAGACAGACACAGGTAGAGACTAGCTGGTGAACATAGTGGAGCATTTAGCAGCTAAAGAGCCAGATATTTCCCTCAGGAGTTGGTAGAGACCAAAAACAGAGTGGATATTGACATTCATCAGGTGGCCTGAAACACGACAAGACAAATGAATCATGAATGAATCATGTTGCTCCATTACTGCTGGATGTGTAAATAAGCAACTGTTTGCTAACAAGTTAACTATATCAACTTAAAAAGTGATGATATGTCAATGTTGTGTTTCTCAACTGGTTTCCGCTGCCCCTGAGTGGCCAAAAAATCAATTATTGTTGCTTTAAAGTCCTGCCTCAATGCAATGTAATTTATATTTTTAGCCATGCCAGCAGTGTGGTTCTCTCAACAACTATTTGTATGCTGTACAGATTCTAAGGCCCCTTGAGGCAAATTTATGATTATGGGCTATATAAATAAAATCTTGACTTGACTTGTCATTCCCATCAGCCTCAGCTATAGTTTGCGTTTAATGCTAATTAGCTGTGATGGTATTCTGTGTAGCCCACTGTGGCTGAAAATCCAAACAAGCAACATTTTGAAAGACAGAGGTTCCAAGATGCCTTGTGAAGAAGTAGGTCTGTTAGAGTTTGGGTGATTAAATCTATACTTGGTTAAGGCCCAAGAAAGAAACCAAAGTCAAATGTTGGTAGAAGACAAGAACCATAGTCTCTTTTTACAGACAACCATCTACCCCCACCTGAGAGATTGTGTGGCGGTATATCACCCTCTATCACCCTTATTTGTATGTCTACAAGATTTTGCTTTTCAAACAAAGGTGGTTTTAAGCTCTTGAACAACAACCAGTGCTGCGTTTTCGGGTAAGCACAGTCTATAATGTAGTGTTGAAAGGATTTCCCTGCAGCTAATGTTCAGTCAGTGTATGCCCTCTTCTAAAGCCCAAACCAGTAACCAGTGTAACAATGCTGCAGTGTTTCATGGTAGGTTTTCTCTTAAAAGGTGGGCCTTTTCAACAATATACCAATCTCATAGCTGCTGCATGTCGGTATAGGCTATAGGCTATATCAAAGTGGCTTAAAGGGGAGAACAGGTGAAAAAAAGAGGACCCAAAGAATCCTTTGATCTTAGAAAAAGTGAATAAGAAGCATCTCCTCCTCTCCAAGGCTTCTATTTTGACCAGCCAGGTGCTTCAGTGGATTTAAGTGGCAACTGGTGAACGGCGTGGAAAAGAATAAATGGATTGCCTGCATATAACTACCAAAAAATAAAAACATATATAGGTGGTGTTATTAAAAAATAGATAAAAGCATACTCAGCTAATATGGAGATCAGCAGTTTGAGAATCTATACAGGTATAGTCTTGTGTGTGTGTGTGTGTGTGTGTGTGTGTGTGTGTGTGTGTGTGTGTGTGTGTGAGTGTGTGTGTGTACAGGGCGCTACTGAAAAGGGTTTTTTTCCTCCACAGAGGAATTCAAAAGTACCCCCAAAATCCACTCTGTTATGACATTTCTGAACACACACGTGGAGCATCTCCTGCCTGGCGGGAGGCTGCCATCCCCCGGGGTGAAGAAGAAAAGGTTTGCCTCCTGTCGGTGAATCGTAACAGCTGTTGCGGTTGACCTTCGGGCCTTGATCAAAGAGGCCTGCTTTGTCTGGTGTTAATATCAAATGATGAACATTCAGCTCCCGCGCTGCCCTTTCTTTTCGCTGCCAAACAGACAGCAGGAACACATCAGCCAGCCCTGATTGGTATTCACAGATGCTTGTATAAATGATTATGAGGCTGCTAGATGTTGCTGGACAGTAAAGAAAAGACTGGCTTCTCTCACGACTCTTAAAGGACCATAGGTGTTTTTGAATGTTTTCACCCTTTTCCAACAAGTCATACTGTATACTCAATGCACTGCACATTGATGTATTTATTTATTTTCAAATGATTTCTAAAATGTGTTTTAACTTCTTTCCGGGCAGGAACTGGTTGCCTTCTTTTCACTACAGCATGAAAATCACCTTGCAGAAAATTAGATTATTGTGGTTAGGTAACACAATTCTGTCTGCAATTAGGTTATTATTGCATTACTACACATAAATGCAACTTTGACAACAATAAAAGCAGGGCCAGCAGTGATGATGAGCGGTATCGTCCTTCTCATCTAACTCTCGACAAGAGTTTCACAAAATCTCAAACTATGCATTTACCTTTACCATTAGTTTATTTGCCATCACAAATATCTTTGCCTAACCTTGACCATACCATAGTTGCCACGGGGAGATATTGTTGAAAGAGTTTAAAAATCTTTGGCATTCAACACAATCCAGGGTTCTGCAGAATCATCATCAACGTTCTGTCAGCTATAGGGTCTCCATTTTACCTATAGCAACATTCTTTGTACTTAGATGTAATCGCCACATGTCCAGTGTCCATATCATGATAATATATGAAAAAAAGAACCAACAACTGAAGACTATGACTAAGGGAATGCAAGCATTTGGCAGAAGGTCCAGTCATGCCAGATCTGGCCACAAACTAGCATATACACAACACACTCAATCCATAAACATGTCATGACATCAGTTAAGGAAGGATCAGTATGCTTTCAATAAGAGCAGCCACACTGAGTCCCATCACCTCATAAGCGAAGAGTAAACAGTTTCCAGATTTTGAGTGTTACAGGGAAAGTGATTATTTTGAGCCATGCGAAAGCAAAAACTATCAGACATCACAGAGATGGATTAAACTGGAAAATGCTTCTCCTGCAAAGGATTTCAGATGAAACAGGACAAACAATCAATGACTGAGACATAACTCACACCAAGTGCACATGTTCGCATACACGCACACACACACACACACACACGCACACACACACACACACACACACACACTCTCTCTCTCTCTGGGATTCTGCTGTTACCTTTCAGTCAGATTAAAATCTAGGCAACCACAGTTTTGCGCTCTCCAGCCGATTAATACCTCCGTCCGATCAATCACGTGAGAGGAAAACAAAACCAGCGGTGGTTGTCGAGGATTGGTTGTGTAAAAATGTTCTTTTTCACACATGCAGCTGCTGCTACGAGTTCCACACAGAGACTCCTGATTTGCCTCTGGAGAATGGTTTCAAACGATGCAATAAATTAAAGGATGTTCAAGACACACTACAGCAGCCGGAAAGAAACAGCCGCTCGCCTTTCCTCTCTGCAGTTATATCTGTCACCTACCGGTAGTTGTGGAACGGTAGTTGTGGAACGGACGTCCCATCACAACTCCGGACCTGTTGATCGTTTGTGTTTCCCTGTTACCCTGTATTATATTACAAAGGAAGACAATGAACACAAGGACTTGGTTAGTGAAGGTCAGTGACTCCAACTGCAATACCAAATGTTCAGTATGATTACATTAGGTTCATTTTAACTCATCATGGACATTTAGGTCCTGTATATTTGGGTGACTGTGTATAAACTACTAGAATTTCTACAGTGTTCATCTGATGTGGGTGCAATCACCAAATCCAACGTGCTGGGAGTACAGAGACAAAACAATCTGCACTGTACATAATGTGTGTAAGCACAGTAAAACCTGTTATTTTACGACTAATTACTTGCAGTTTTTATTGAAAAAAATTTGGTTTTAATTTTTAAAACCGAGTGTGGCAGGTGAAAATTGTTTGAGTGGTGCATGTCAGTAGAGGATGTTGTTTACTGTAAAATGTGGTGATCAGTGTCTTCTTGCAGCAGAAAATGTAACTTTTGGGTGTGCTGGGGCATGAGATCCAGGTGAAAATAAGTTTAAACTGATCTATTCTTAAAAGAAATCTGTGTATCTTGAGGCAAAAAACAAAAATCCGGAGCCTTAGTTATTTTGTATAAACCACTAATGATAGCAAAAACTGGCAGCCATGTTTTTTTTTGGTCATCATTATGTTGCTCCTTTTATTCATCGCTCTAGTTGAACACTCTCCATGTGTAGAGCTTTGTCAAACACCTCGACCCGGGTGTTGGCTGTTCTCCACTCATGTCAAGTTAGACCCTTTACATGAACCTTTGATACTCTGCAACTGACTCCAGTTTCCATGAATAAACCAATTAACAGAATTTTCATGTTCACAGGTAGAGCAGTGCGCCAGAAAATGGGATGAAACAGATGAAGATGCTGGCTCCCCCTCCCTCCCGCTGAGCACGATGTTACTTTAATACCCAAAACAAGAAATTATCCCAGTTTTAACAATAAGTTCTGCTCAACCTGTTTTTTTTTTGTAGTCAACATCAAAAATCCTCCTTTAATGCCTTGGGAGTCTGAGTTTGCACAGGCATAAAAAGAGACGTTTCCAAGCAGCAGGAACATGTTTAATCTGATAGCATGTGAAGCAGGTTTCTCATTATCAGAGTATGAATGTAGCTCACAAACTGTTCGGGGCGGTAGAGGTACATGTGAACATGTGAAGTAAACATATGAAGTAAAATGTTTGGATGAATGTAATAAAATAGAAAATTGACGCTTAGAAGAATATTCTGGTTTATCACAACTTTCTATGTTACTTCTGTTGGATATGATAACACTGTACTCACCAAAGTAATAGCTGAGATCTAAGAAGAGAAGAAGTCCCATTGGCCAAGAAACACAAGAAGTCAGACGTAAACAAGCCGACAGTTTATCCAAATTGTCAAAACCACTTGGAAAACTGTGTGCACACACAACAAGGAAGTCACTCCATTAAATGTGATGCATGTTTATAACAGACAGTTTTGGTAATCATTTGTACTGTTTCCCTTCCAAAAAATGTGGCTAACCTGGGGATTTGTTTACAACCTTTTCTGATCGTCTTACCGCTTGTGCTTCTTGTTCCGTCGGAGTACAATGTTATCATAACCGATAGAAATGTTGGCCAAAACTTCAAAAAGTCTCAGGTTGTATTAAACTTCAACAATAAAAACAACCAAGAAAAATGGTAATAAGCAAATAAAAGTAATAATAACGCAATATTTTAGGGGTCTTGGAAGTGACCTTCATTCAACAGGGATCTGTAAGCTGGAACTTTACTCTATTCACTGCTTTATTTATGACAACAAAACAGCTGGATTTCAGGCCCTAAAAGACCCATTTGAGTAAGACCATAAGCAGCATATAGCCAGTGGCAGGGTGATTCCATGCATGTTAATGTATCCGGTGTCAGAGTGAGTCATGTACCACTTATTTAAGTTATTTCCCTCTGTGCAGAGGTCTTCATCACAGCAGCTGATAATCATTTCCAGATAAGATTTTATGTCACTTTTTCTGAGTTTAACATTAATTTAAATTCCCTCTTACAGGGCTCTTCCTTATCGTCTCTGCTTAGGTATTAAAAATCCACTTAACAAGTTCAGAGTCCCTTACTCTCTTTTCATTACAAGATAGCACACTTGCTGTCCTGCTTTCATCACCCCACAGTCCCATTAGTATGTAGGCCTCGTCTGGGTCTTCATCCACACGTCATTAGCAGGCATGATGTGCAATTTCCTCGGCTGTGGGCGCATAACGTGTGGGTATGCATATCTACAGTTCATACATCTAACATGTATGTGTGTGTGTGTGTGTGTGTGTGTGTGCAAATCGTTCTGCTGCCTCAGATCCATCAGAGTCTATCTGCAGATTAGAAATCCAAGTCATTACTGCGGCCGAATTTCTTTCATGTCAGTCACCATTATGAGGAAATGTGTTGACTGTAAGTAATTCCACACCCCAAAATGGAATTCAGAATTGTGTTATACATTACAGCTAAAGCAGAACGAGAGCTGCCATGGAGTACATGAAGATTTATATTTTGCACCACGCCGTGCATCCATTTTGGACCAAACTCATTACCCAAACTTCATCATTCAACATCCCCACCTACAGTACAGGAGTTTTAGATGTTGGTAGTTTTATCTTTATATCCAGCGGTGTTTCAGCTTACATTAAAACTAAGGACAACTGTATTTAAAGCTTCCATTTTAAAACATTTGGCTCAGCAAGAGTCAGCATGAGAACTCCTAACTGTATCCATTTTAGGGGGGAAATGAGGTAGTGTTTCCCTCTGTCAAAGTCTCAATAGCCATTTTAGAGTGCCATCATTCGCTTCAGTTTTGTCATTAGCCGTGTTTCCATTCAATTGTCAAACAAATTTTAAGCCAACTTTTGAAACGTCCCAAAAAAGAAATGTGAATTAGGCATGTTTCCATCAACTGGTTTGGAGCAAATAAACTCGGCCCGTTGTGAAGCGTTGTTTGGTCAGAAGTTGGTGGTGAAGAGTTTGTGAACCGGAAACAAAACAAGTCGCCTTGGCCATCTAACCCATCCACGGGAGAAACATGGAGAGAGGTCCTCAGGAATTTGTTTCTATTGGACAAGTTTGAATTGTTCTTTCATGTCAGCTAGTGTCGGCCATGTTTCATGCTGTCCGGAGACGGAGACAAATTAATGCGGAGCGGTTCAGCGGAATCAGCTGATCAGTCATGTGAGTTAAATGTTCGCTACTCGACAAAGGCGTTTCCATATCCCATTTAGCGCATCAACTCTTTTTTGACAAAGGCAAAAACCACCTCAAGCGAGTGTAAAAGCTTTTCTGTGCAATTGAGTAAGTTTTATCGAATTTTGCCGTTTCCATACAGCTTTTCAAATGCGATACTTCAAAATGTGCATAAAAATACATTTATGGAAACATGGCTTATGTGAGCACATGTCGCTCTCTTTTCAGATTTTAATAAAACATCTAAATTTGGAACAAAATCCTTTGAAAGTGGCAGTGCTGAATCACCACGTAAAAACAACCTCTGATTGTTGAAGGTCTGTTGAATTATTAGCTGGCCTTTCTGTAATGAAATAGGCCATGCATAATCTCTCTGGCAGGCAAAACACATCCATGCACACATGCTCATATATTCATTCACACAAATCACTGTGTTGTGCTTTTCTTTGCGATCTAAAATAGATACTCTGACCTGACTGTACATGATCTTATTTCCTCTCAGCATGGGAGCTGCACAAACTACATACTACAATCTCCCCTAAAAAATGTCCCTCCTACTTTTTACTTTCATCATGTGAGTAAAACTGTCAAGACCCCCCAAAAACCCTGTTTTTTATCTTTATATACACATTTTCGTCATGACTGTCTGGATTTAATCAGAGAAGTCAATGAGAACTGATTTCACCTGGATTCATCCAAACAGCCTAAAAAAGCAGGTCTGCCTTATTTGAAAATCTGAGTATACTTTCTCACTGAAGGAGCAGCAGCTCTGCAGTGTGAAATTAAATCACTGTCCAAGTTTAACCTGTAAAACTTTAACTGCAAAGAGGGACCTCAAGGATATACCGCACAAATATTCATAAAAACGGTGTTAGAGCAAAAAACATTTAGACTGAAATCCTGTAAAAAATTCCACAGTTTGAGGCATTAGGTCCATATGTTTTAAACCCACCAAGATCAAGATATTTCAGTGTCACCCATGTCTGCAGGGAGTCAGGCAGCTCAGTCAGAGAAAGACACCAAGAGCACTTGCAGTATATACTTGCTTTTAAAGACCCTACACACCCATACTCCACTGTCATAGGTGTTTTCACTTATGTTGCCGGATTAGACCTCTGCTCAGTACTGTGTACAAACTGGGTTTGATTGACACTTCCCACACTATCTTGTTAAGTTTGTTGCACCTGTTAGGTCAGGACACATTACACCTTTATCATCATTATCAGTTCAGAGTTAGGTGACATCATGTAATTCCCAACTCCACCCAACTTCAACCTTGATGCCACTGATGCACCTTTACGTTGTTGTGGTTTGCTCAGTCTGCTGCCCTTTCACATTCTGATATACTAACATCCACTGCTCATTTTGAGCTTGCACAACCAATACATTGACAAGCAGGGTAGCTGCCATGTACACGTGTAGTTAAAAAGGAGGCATATAAGCGCTCTACTGAACATACATTATGGACAAAAGTGAGGGGCGAGCTGGTATTGGAATAAATGACCTGCTGTCTGGATTCCTTGCCCATTGTTTGCTAATTCATGAATGCTGCTTTCAAATGGAACAAGTGAGTTTGTGTTTTGGAGAATTTATCACATGACAATTCAAGTCAAAAATGGATGATGTAAAATTCCTGTTTTCCTGATGTTAAAATAAACTGCACTCTGTTGCCAGTCATTTAGGTACACGCAGGCCCGCCATGTGTCTTGCCCTTCCCCAGGACAAGATGATCTCCAAAGGTTTAAAGGTTAGAGGTCCATCCCTTGACCCAGGGCCTGGGACAACCCCCCCCCCCAGTTTTAGTATGTCAGTTAGCCAGTTTTTCTTCCTTAACAGCTTCTTCAGCTCCTCCCACTGACTTTAACGCAGCCAATAAGATTATTTCTTCCTAGAGAGCAGCTCTACCTGCAAGAAATTCGACTCACCGAAACTCAAATTAGTGAAGGTTTTTAACCTGGCATGCGTCGTATCCAGGAAGTCTCCTCATTTGACAAAATGACATGCCATGAGAGAGTAACACAAGGCCGGAGTCACTCCTAACATGAAGTGTGGTTAAAGGAGGAGATGAAGAGTGGCTGCAGGATGATTAATATGACAGTGCTCTTCTCCCTCTTTCCCTTTTGATCGCTTTTTGCTCAGCTCAGAGCAGCAATAATATATTAAATGTGTCTGTTTAAGTGTCTGTTGGACTAAAAGACATACAAAACTGTAGGTTTAAGTCAAATATGCCAACAGAACAAAAGTAAGATGATACATAAAAGAAAGGTTTTTGAGAAAAGAAAGAAGAAACAGAGGAATGAAAATACCTGCAGGAATCTTTCCAAGGACATGCAGATTTCAAGCTCAGTCGCTCTGGCACCTTTTTTGTCAAATTGCATTCCACATCTGCCCTCCTGACAGGACTGATGCTGGATTCATAATGATTTCAGAACTACACTTTCAAGTGTCAGGAATCAACCGGCGGGCTGTGGTGGGCTCCGTGGATTTTCATATTGAATTAACCGCTCCAGTGGTACGCCGATCTTAGCTCTGTGTGTGGATCGAAGCTTCTCTGGATTCGTCTCTCCTGCCGGCTGCCCTGCGGGACCTCGGCTGGTTAAACATAGCTGGGTTCACGCAGGAATAAAGACTCAGGTTAGCTTTGATGGCACATCTCATTTCTCCATGCAGCAGTCAGCACTTTGAGAGCTGGAGGGAAAATGAATCGTGGCACGTGTTGCTCACCCTGCTTGAGTTGAAACGACAGCTCTGTCATTTATCACTTGAGCCTCCGCAGGAAGTGCTGAACCTCCACGGGTAGATGAATAAACTATACAGAGATAACCCTGTTTTGTCTTTGCTTTCTGAGTATGGAAAGAACATCAATTAATTTAGCATGTAAGCATGTTTCTGTCAAGTTGTCAAGTTTTTTACAGCCAATACATTTGAAGTTAAAACCAATCTCATCCCAAAGTAAGCCTGAAGAGTATAGAAACACACCAGTTCATAAGCCATGACTAAGAAAGGGAAACACACAGGTGATCTTCATTTAATTTATTTATAAAAATAGTGTGACAACCCCTCGTGTGTCTCTACTCTGCCTGGCTCCGTACATGATTTTCCACTCACCCCAGCAATTTGGTGGGGTCAAAATAACTTTTTGGCCTTTAGATTAGCCTTTGTTTGGAGTCTCTTTCCACCTGGTAGGTTTATCCCACGGGTTCCCTAAGCAGAACCTGCTCAGGTTAGTGCTCAAAAGTATACTAACTAAACATATGTAATGGTTAGTCAGTAAATCAGTGATGTCTGAGAGAGCATGTGTGAATATCTTGCGATGTATGGTGTAAAATATAGAAGAAAACCAAACAAAGGTGTGGTGCACGAGGGAGAGCCAGGAAAGCAGAGAGAGAGAGAGAAGGCTGAAGGACAGCTGATCTTAAATACACTCTGGCTGCACAGGTCAGGTGCACCCAGAGGTCGGTAACAAAAGATACTTGAAACAATAATTAACCATCTTTTAAATGATCATAATAAAGCAAAGTTAAAGCTGTAATAATACAGAGTCAACTGTCGTCTTCATCCATGGCACTATCTTGGTGTATCTAGCATCAACCTGGAGTGAAAAGGAACAATCAAAACATAGAGCAGAGCAACACACAAACTCCTTTATCATCCTACAAGGCCCAAAACAACCCACCCTTTTTTGTTGCTGGTTTAGGATACCTTGCAACAGCTTCCAATTTTGCCTTCCCAGGACACACTTTATGCTGCCTCAGCTGTCGACCCAGGCACGTCACAAACTCACACCTAGCCAGGTTGAAAAATGAGAGGTGTCTGAACAAACAACAACTCTCAAAATCACAGAGGAACCTTTGTCATCAGCCGTCACAGGTAAGACTTTTTAATGACCAACAGTTATCATGGTCAACATCACATTTGATACTTTGGTGTGAATATTGTTTTTTTTTTGTTTTTTTACTGTTTGTTTATGCTGCAGACTTGCATATCTTCCAATGTATTCACTCTGTGTTCAGGCTGTGATGTGTTTAGTGAATGATATATATATTTCTTTTTAAAAAGGGGCATCCCTCTCGTCATCTTTCACATGCATTTGCATATACGCACACACATGCACACAAATGACATGCTCTGTACCTGGAAGAAAATTCTGTGGTCAAGCTGAATGTAGGCTCATGTTTGCTGCCCCTTCTTTCTTAATGACAGCTATAGGATTTGTGGACACACCAGGCAAGAAGGGCAACAATCTAAAGTCACAAGACTTTAGAGCTGGTCTGTCTTGAAGCGGCATGCAAAGGTTAGCAGACAGCAGCCTGTTATGATGTTGCCACTGAAAGAAATCTGAAAAGATTGTTGAAAGTTGAGCATGAAACTGAGAACTGGTTCATTGTTTGAGGTTTGTTTAATTGTGCACTATTCAAATTCTGCTGTATAATGCTAAAGCACATTATGTATGCAGTAGTAAGGCAGGAATGAGGAGAGCTCCATACACTGGTTCCTACTGTAACTGTCAGCTAATAAGCTCAGGGTCAGTCCAGCTACAAACCCTGGGCTGCAGTTTGACAAATGCAGAATCTAAAATCAGCCCCGGGCTTTGAAATGAACTGGGCATACATAATGTCCCATCTGTGTGTGTGTGTGTGTGTGTGTATGTGAACATGTGTCCATGTAATCTGATTCAACTTATTATCACTAAATAAGGGGGGAGTTTACATCAGAGTGAATCCCTGAGGATAACTGAAATAATTATGTTCCAATTCTGTGCGTGTGTCTTGAAAGGGCAGCTTGAGGTTGAGCGAGCTCAGTAACAGAGGCGTTACCGCGAGGGTCGGCGCATGCAGAGGCAGTATGTGATGAATGGGGTTTACCAGGCCAGAAGACAAGGGCTGCAGCCAGTGACATGAGATGCGGAACATGGATTTATCTACAGCAACAGAAAAATCAATTAAACCTCACTAGTGTGTGTGTGTGTTTGTGTGTGTGTGTGTGACAGACAGAGAGTAAAAGCTGTGGTTAAAGTCATCCTTAAAGTCATCTCAACCCCAACTTTTCATCCAGCACCAAATCCCAGAGACTCGGATCATAAGAACCAGACCCGCAGGAGCCAAATGTGCATTTGCATAGAAGTAGTTGAATCTGTATTGACCTACTTAGCACGCTAGACTGGTGGGATGCACACTGTACAGAACCACAGACACAGAGATGATATCAGTGCAAATCTCCCCGTCACATATTGAGTAAGGTGACCAACGGGCCAAGCTCCCGAAAATACTGGTGCAATCTGTTTAAAGTTGGGGACACAGTGACGGATTGATGAGCTTCTTTACAACCAGACAATCAGGAGGGGAGACTTCCCTGTGAGGCCACCGTTCCCCACACATGGGGGATAGAGTGACTATCAGGCTGAACTGAGCTAAAATGAGTAAGGTTGTATTTTAACCGTTCATGCCTGAATACAACAAAAACAAACAACTATTACAGTGGTTAGGAAAGTGTTTGTTATGAAACTGTGTGAAATTAATTTGTACATTTTAGTGTGAAAAAATCAGAATCAGCTTTGTATATGACAATTAAAAGTAATGGTTTGGGTTAATTTTGCCCTCAGGTCACAGCAGAGCTGCACTTGAGCTAACCAGAGAGGCAATTGGGTTAATCAAGTGCTGTCCCTTTGATGGCATTGACATGTCTCATGAAGTTACATTCTGCCTAAATAAAGGTTTTCAAAAAATAAGGGCACTCTGGAAAAAAAATGGCAGGTATCTTTTTTTTTTTTTTGTGCAAAGCTTACAAAATACATTCTGCAAGCTTGTTTGAATGGCAGCAATCCTTGAGATCTTTCTAACAATGGATATGTTGTTTTAGAATACAATTATTCTCATGTAACAGCTGGTAATAACTGCTAAGGATGCTATTTTTGAGTGTTTTTTTTCTTGGGATCCTGGTGGTGTAGAATTATGAGCAATTATTTGCGGTAATTAGGTCAGGAGGAGGCAGTGGCGTGCTGAGGGGGAATCACAGCCCTCAGCGACCCTGCTGGGGAAACTTCACCTCGTGAGTCATTATTGGCAGCGCTGCAAAAAAGTGTCAAGGAAAAAAGACAGAGCTCATCATGTGTCAGGACGTTGCTAAAACCAAATAAATGTTGGCTGCGGCTGGTAAATCTGTCACTCCTCCCGGCTTCTTCAGCAGTTAGCGCTCCATTTTAAAAGAACATTGACTACATAAAACCCCAGTAGCCTGGTGGGTAACACTTTCAATTAAGAAAATCCTATTTACTGGTTATTAGTTGACATGTATTAGTAATGTATGAGTCATTAACTGTGGCTTTTCTCTCAGTCGTCTCCTATTTAGTGCTTATTAGCACCAGGTTACACATTTGCAGCATATAATTAGCATGTTATGCTCTGTAAAGTGCTTCTGAGGTTTCAATATCACAGCAATACTTCAGTTTCCAGTCTTCACAGTAAGTTCAACATAAATGAATAATAAAGCAGAACTGTAGGTATTGCTAAAGCCCCAATTACTTCAGATTAAGCCTGAGTAATTTAGTTTGCGTTCCTTTCTCAAGTGAAGGTCTGCTCATAGCTAACTTCACTTCACTGGAAACTTGCCCTGCAGAGGCCAAATAGTAATAATTATAATAAATAAAATACTGCAGAAAATATGCAGTATGTAAATATATAAATACTAAATTGTGTACACATAACACTAAAAACCATCAGAAAACAAACAGAAAACCTAAAAACATAGGAAACCAAAAGTAATTCCATGACAATGTGACAATAACAATGTGCTTGATAATAAATTAATAAAATGTAATATATTATTTTTTATATCTGTTTTTTTATTCTTAACAATGTAAGCCATTTTCTTGAGGGTAAAAAAAAAACAAACACTTTCTTTAAAGGATGATTTTGACTGTCCATAATGCGCCTGATTTTGCGTAGCACCTTTTGCCATCGTATGTCCACTGTCTTACCTTCATTTTTGTTTTAATCACATTATGGGATATCTACTTTATGCTGTATTAGGTGTTTTTGTCACACTGGCATGCCAAGTATTGATCAGATTGCCATGAGTTTGGTATGGACATTCATGGTCCCCAGAGGATGATTCCTAATGATTTTGATGATCTCTTGACCTTTTGTATAACCCCACTGTCCCTTAAAACTTTGGTCCAGGACATGGTACCTCATAAACCAGAGGTGTGAACTCGAGTCACATGACTTGGACTTGAACCAGACTTGAGTCATAAATTTGATGACTTCAGACTCAACTTGACAAAATCAAAGAAGACTTGCATCTCGACTTGGACTCTATTACCTCCAAAAAATGTCAAATTGGCCCATGGTCATTTTGTGAAGAATAATCATGAGAGAAAGATCTCTGCCCAATGGCTTGCCTCAATACATGAGAGTTCTGTAGAAGATCCTGTTTCAGATTGGTTGGTATAATGGAGGATGATGGTAAAATAAAGTCAAAATAAATTCAGGTCAAAAACGGTGTCTAGCAGCAGCCACAGTGCCACTCGAGTAAGACATTGAGCTCCTGACAGAAAAGTTATCAAAATGTATTTTCTTTGCCAAAAGCTTGACCAACTATTTTCACTGAAAAACATGTCCTAGACTACAAACCTGACGAAAAAAAGTTATATATCTCACATGCTTGTTCTCAGAGGAAAAGAAAATACTGTGACCTTGGGATGTGCACAAACACATCACTAAACTTTACCTATGAAGGTGCGTGTACTTGTAGCAAAATCTAAATCAATGCCTCACTGTAGTGTTCACCCACACTGCAGGCAGGAAGAATGTCACCTTACCAAGATGGAGAACAGAATATGCAGAATATAATGTTTTAATGTAGATATTTAATATTGCTGGGATTTCAAAAAGCAGGGTGAAAATGTGGAATGGGATGGGAATTTTGCAATTTTTGAAATATGTGGAATATGTGGAACTACACCTGTAGTTGATGCAGAGTCCTGCTTGGGCACATGTTTTGGATACCCGGCTAGCAATGCAAACTGAGCCCTTTAGTTTCCGGTTGCTAATTGAAATGTAGCTGTGATACAAGCTACAGCACCGTTACCTTGTCCAAATGGTAATGGTAAGTAAACACCAAGGTATGGTACATTTTGTAATAGTCGCAAGCAATTGCCTTCTAAAATCTGTCTCTGGTCAGCCTCAAGTAGCGCTGGAAGCGGCTGTCATCCAGATGCAGTTCCTGGAGAAGGCGGTGAGATTCACCGAGCTGTGTGCACCTCCGGATGATGTTATGAACCCAAACACTACGGCGTTTAGTTTTCTGACGTATTTGAGACTTCCACAACAGGTACAATGCAGCAATATTTGTTATTTCAGCCATGGTAACAAAAAATAAATAAACGTTGTTGACACGCCGTTATTTTTTTCCGGAAGAGAAGGGCAAAACGGTTAATAACTGTGTGGTTTTTATGTTTTGTTTTGTTTTTATTCGCATTACTTGCGCGAGTAACGCAAATAAAAACAAATGATCCAGCGGTCAAACTTGAGCGAGTAAAGCAAGGCAAATATTCGCTTCGCTTTTGGTGGGAACACACCATAAGGTCTCCTTCAGTGAATGTTGTGATCAACAGAGTAAAGAGCTGTGGTTATTTGTATCTGGTGTCTGAAAAGAGGTGATTCATAAAAAAGTGAGTAAAAGGAAAAGAACAGTGCAAATGCTCAGTAAAAAGTAGGGAAGGAGAGAGCGGCTCTTATGGATTTCTTCAGTAAAACACAGCTCTGAATTAGCTCTTGGTGTAACATGTTTGGGCTTTTTCTACAGCAATGGTAATGGCAAAGTAATGGCTTGACCTGTTTTATGTATACTTTTGTCACATCAGATTCAAGCTTTTCTCATGTAATGGAATGGAGTAAAACTGGGTCATGTCATTACATACCAAAATGTTTTTTACTTAAATCAAATGATGTAATGTTCCTTTGATATGTATATGCTATGTAGGTGTTGACTTCCCTAATTACATCCTTTCCACCATCAGTATTTCTTGTATTATTATTTTTTTAATATTCATGAGTTCATGAGTCATTTCTCTTCTCCTAAACTGCAGTGCAGGAATGTGCAAATCCTCCTTTTATTTTTCGACTGGCAGCTCCAACACCAACCTAAATTTCCCTCAGCCTCGGCTTTGTGGGTGGCTCGAATTGAAATCCCCTCCCCTTTGTGTCCCCTTTGTTTGCCCCTGCTGGGCTTCCGTCTACAAAGAGAAACATGGCTTCAGGGCATCAGGCAGCTCTGGTGGCTTAATAATTCATGACTTGTCATTGTGAATCATGACACACTCCCCCACTGCAATCACTGAGATCATTTGCTCAGCAAACCCTGCTAAATGCCTCTGCTATTTGTCACAACAATAATTAAACGTTTCACATTGATCCGACCACCTGTGGTTGATATATCTGACCTGAAACAAAGTGGAAAACACACAGGTGGCACTGGCACTGTTATTGGCTGACATGTCGTGTGGAGTAAACAGGAAGCCCTGTTCAGATGGGTTTAGTATTGTAGGACAGTTTAAACCGTCACACTGCATATGTCTTTTATTGAGTATATCTATTATAATTTTACTCTACAAAATCACGTTTATAAGCAACATTTCAGCACAGAGAAAGACTTGTTTTGTTTTGAGTGTGCAGTTCTTTTTGTGTTCATTTGAACATATGGGAAGTACAGAGATGCAGAAGTTAAAAGTTTTGTTCAGGCTGTGCCAGATGAAAGAAGACAACCATGACAGAAGCGTAGCGAAATCTTTGGTTGTCAGGCCAAAATGGTGCACAAGTTCACCAACGGCCAATTTAGAGCTTTGGAGACCAAAGACAGCCTGCTTCAAAATTCTGACAGTGTCAGAAATTTAGGACCAAATTCCCACAATGTGACCACTTCTGCAAACCAACAAATCAGAATACTACATGAAATTAACAGAATACATTGGCGGAAGTTGATTAATTTGACCCAACCCATCCAGTGTGACATGTAGTGAACTTGTAAGATCGCTATTGTCATACAGTGTGAAGAAGCCTTTCATCAGTCACTGTCAGCAGTTGGACCTGAACAGAGAGAAAAATTGATTCATCTTGTAGTTCTGGTCTGTTCAGGGTTCACACTGACTTATTACATATGAACCAGATTTTATTCAGTGATTGTTATCTGATTGAAATGACAATTTTATTAAATTAGATTTGTAGGTAGACACCATGGAACAATTGTACATTTCTTATCAGTGCTGTGGCACTGTTGATATGGAAGAGGTTTCTGGTACTTCAGAAGCTTTTAGGAATTGATGTGGGTCTTATTCATTAGAAAGAATCCTATGACCAGCTACATTAACTCAAATGTATCTGTATAGCTCAATATCCCAATGATGTCTCAGTGGGCTAAACCCACGTAAGGAGGAAAACTACAAAATATTACTGGAAAAGTCTAAGTCTTCTGACAAACAAACTTGGGTGTGGTTTGTTAGGAATGAGAATGTAATGAGGAAACAATGTAGAAAAACAAAAGGATTTATGGGTAAAAAAGGAGACAGATGCTGACATCTGACTACCACCAGCTCCTAATGAACAGAGCAGAGGCAGACTGGACTGATGCACATATCCAGATAATTTCTCATGTGTTCTCCAACTGACTCAAGAAAGAAGGGCAATTACAGCAAAGAGCAGAGACAATACATAATAATTATTCTACTGGCGTCCAAAAACTAGCTAACATTGTGACAATTGCTACGTCACCTGATCAGTTTTCTTGTCTGTGATTTGTTGATGCTGAAACCTTGTGCTCAAAAATTAACTGTGTATCATCGCCATCAGGAATATACACAGGAATATTAGTGGTGTTAAAAATAAAATAACTAGAGTAATAGGTTTATGATACACAAGGACCTAGAGACAGCAAACAATATAACTAACTGACACCAGAAACAACAAGGGCACCAATAAATCACATCAATCATAAAGAGATCCACTGTGTGGATCACTGCTGCTCCGAGGAACTGCAGGAAAATTCATACCTACACGTCCCTTGAACTTACTTTTTATACAAGGTTTCAGTCTGCAGACCCTCATCAGGTAAAATTCATAATGTGAGGTGAAGGTCTGAGGTCATATATGACCGCTGGAGAGTACCAGCGACAGGTGACATGGTAACACTAATAAACACGTGGTTAACGTCGTGAAACAGTAGCAGTTTGGTTAGGTTTAGGCACCAAAAGTACTTGGTTAGGTTGTAAGTTACGTTATGTACGCAAGTTAAGTTACGTCATGTGACTTACGACTTAAGTCACGTAACTCACTAACGTAACTTAACGTTACGATCTGATGTAAATTAAAATAAGTCAACGTTGACTTTTGGTTTCAGACGGGCCGCGAACAGCGGTCTTCTGGGTGAAAGTCCTGTGTTTGACCCATCCATCCTTTGCTCCCGCCATAATTACTACGGCCACTAGAGGTCGCTGCCTAACAATAAACTTACATATGGGGCGTAATAAGCTGCTTGCACAGACGACCTATACGGCCATAGGTTTGGGGAGGGCGGTCTACTTAAAACTTTAAAAGTTTTTCGACCAATCTGCCAGCTCTGCCTCCTTAATTTGCATATTGAGATCTGATCATAGTGCAGGCAGAAACAAAAACGCTTATTACTTATCCAGATACAAGTCATATGTTAATACCAAGTGGAAATGTAGTTTTAGTCCAGCTTTATGTACATGCATCTAAAAGTATGTGTTAGCTTTTGTCTAAAGATGCACGAGTGCAGAATTGTTAGTGTGGAAGTCTTCGCCCCAACAGGTGAAAACACTGATCTCTATTTCTCAATAACAATTTGCTATTTGCAAAAATCTGACTGTTCCCTGACAACACTCGCTGAGGTGTGGCAAAAAGATTGAATGTTTCCAGCGACAGAGATTAAAGTGCAAAAACAATCTGTTACCCTCAGATCAGAAACATGACATCATTTGAAAAGTAAAAGTGTATAAGTTTGAGTTATATAAATCTATATATACTGTAAATCTTTTCAGAAATGTACCTACGTGCTTTAATAGACTCTTTTTTGTCTATTTCTCAAGTTCAGTGAGAATCTACCCCCAACCATATTTTTCTGCTTTTTTCAAACTTCACTTATTTTTGAATCCCATTCTTGGCTCTTGACATCAGAGGAAGCCAAGCGCTCAGTCGGTGCATATGAGGAGAAGCTTCCAGTGCTCCATTAATTATGGGGCAGGGTGTGAAAAAAGATCAACAAATTCTGTTAAAAGAAAGTTGACACGAACACACACACGCAAACACACACGCACACAATAGAGGGTTCACAGCCCATAAAGCAGAAACACAGCTTGCTTGCTCTGCTCTTTGGAGACTGTCAGCTGTCGAAGCAGCTCGGCTGCTTGCAGAGCTAATTTGCAACCCAAAGCAACACAGTTTCACCCACTTGCTTCGCATGTGGATAACACAACCTGTGTTTTTATTGCAGCTGATTTTGCCCCTTTTTAGTACACCTCTGCTTTCCATTCATTGAAATATATAGAACCACACCTGGAAGCTGTACAAGCACAGTAAGCAGATCAAACTTTAGTGGCCAGTTTGAGGAACCTCCATGATTGTTGTTAAGGAAAGGGAAAGTGTTACTGATTCATTTCCCTGGTCAGGATTTTCCAGGTCTGCGCAGGAGCCTGTAGGCAACCATCACTGTCCAAGCTGGACACGTCTGAAAAAGCTTAGCTCCATTTATTTTGGTCATGGAGTTTCTGGCTAAGGTCTTACCTGCAGGCCTTATCACACAGGATTTCACATTAAAAGCTCAACA
This sequence comes from Macquaria ambigua, assembly GCA_008360985.2. Taxonomy (NCBI): domain Eukaryota; kingdom Metazoa; phylum Chordata; class Actinopteri; order Centrarchiformes; family Percichthyidae; genus Macquaria; species Macquaria ambigua. The sequence goes on from VMKM01002560.1 coordinate 41,339, forward strand.
TATGGCAGGCGATATCACGGGAGACTCATTCATAATCAAAGAGAAAATTGAGATAAAATAGTTTCTAATTTTTGCTGCTGAATTTGAATCAGCTTAAATTGGGATTGAATTTAATTGAAATTGGTGCATGTTTAGAAGTAAATGAAGACATTTAAAGTTTAAGTGAGTAAGTAAGTTTGTTCTGTGACCAACATTGTTGGAGGAGCAGCCTGGTGTTTGCACATATTTTATTATATTATTGTGAATTATTTGACATGTTGAAAGCTGTTGATCGGTGAAACATCAACAGAAAGAAGTCAGATTGGAAAATTTTTGAGTGACACCAACACATTTGCCTTTTCCCTTTATGACCACATGTGAAAGGATTGTTGTTTGCTTGATGTGTTGTGTAGAGTTTGGGAATTTCTGGGATGGCCCTCAGGTTAGAAAAACGTCTCTGAAAGAAACAAAGGCGAACAGTAAAATTAGCGTTGTGTTATTCAAACTGTCTGTTGTAAAAATCCATCACAATTTAAACAACTATATTCAAAAGGAAAAACAGAGACTCTACACTCTACTTAATGCCCAAAAGACGGAAAGGAAGCTGAGAAAAATAATCTCTTCAAGGCCTTTATTGGATGTCTTTGTGGGAAGCAAAGCAAGGGTCAATAAATGCCTCTTTTGAGTCTGGTCTGTGGATTGCTTGTTTGTTAGAACCTATGCACCCGCTGGTATTCACATTGAAGGACTGACCTCAGCTGCATCAGTTCTCTAAGCAGTCTTGTATCAATAGGTAATGATGACTGCACCATTTGGTGAAAACAACTACAGAAGTATTAACAAACTGGTAACAGCCACCATTGCTGAGTTCAGTCAATGGATTCCAATAAATAAAATAAATGCAATCAATTCAGCTAATAAAAAAGAGCTGTATTCTATTCAGTTTGTTTTTATATCTTACTTTTTTTTTTTTACAAATATGTAACATGAAAAAGAATAGCTGATGTAGGCGACATTTCTGTGTTCTTTCCATTCTGGTGACTTAGCATGAATGCAGCATAAGGGCCAGGGCCAGGTGTTGGAGTCACATGTTCATAAGTGGCAAAAAAAGCCTTAATCTTTCATTTAAATGATTCATTTACAGGAGCATATCATGCTTTTAGCTCTCTTTGCACTAACTGCTCTATTAATGGCTATTTTCCACAGCTCAGTGTTGTGATTTTAAGCAGCCACTTATTTCAGTTCATCCCACTACAGCATGAAAATCAACTTCAAACTAATTATCCACTGAATCATCAGGACTGATTTTGGAATTAGACTCTCTCATTCTTCATATTTAGTTTGTGGTTTTACAGCCTCAGTTGATTTCAAAGACACGCTGCTAACGCTTTTTAATTTCACTTGCCCCTCAGGCGTGTAATTATGTTATTGCCAGCGATATAGATGCACACCATATATGACAGCTAATGTCAACGGTCATTACCATTAGATGTTCCTAATAAATGCTTATGGAGCTGTCAACTTCTGCCACTTTGCAACACAACAGTAAATGGCATCAGCAGGAGGTGGGCGACACACTTGCTGACCAACAGAAGATAAGCACTCACTCACATGAACATAAAACCACACACGGGCGCACAGAATGGTACGCTCGAAGTTATATACAATAATCTGTAGTTTGATATAAAATTGTTGTTACCTGAGGCCTCCAAAGATATGTGTACATTAGTCCAATGTCTAAACTCCTCCTCCTCCTCCTCCTCCTCCTCCTCCTCCTCTCCATGAAGCTCAGTTACATCAGCAAGAGAAGGGACATTTCCAGAGTTTGTCCTTAAAACAGCTCTTCCCTCCAGGCTTGGTTTTAAGGGGCTACTTACCTTAAAGAATAATGTCTGTTAACAAAAGTCTCTCATGCCCAGTAAATTCCACATATATGTATATGTGGCTATGTTTAGGTAGGTATATGGTACATTATATATATGCACTGCTATACCTTGGGTTTGATATTAAAGTTAAATTAAGCTCCAACGTTAAGGGCAAAACACACCAGCGGCACATGACACTGTAAAGCCCACACACCTGTGGCATCTTGAGACCCGTCATCACAGGAGATGCATGTCAACTGGTTAGGATGTCACTGTCCTCTTTCTAAGCACAGACGCTTGTCAACTCTCCAGAAAACCATCAGTTTTATCACATTCGCTCCTGAGATCGGCACGTCCCGGCCACCAAACCTGTCTGCAGCCTGAGTCTATGTGATGCGTCAGGTGTGTGCTACAGGTGACAAGTGACACGCATCAAATGACGCAACGTTCCACAGTGTGATTGGTGTGTGTTGCACCATAGACGTCCAAATATGGAACAAACTGCACTTTGCCATTTTCTTTGATTTCAGTCAAGAATCTTCTCACTGCAGACATTTTTCACCAAATGATTTTTACGTCATTTTACGTATGTTTTGTCTAAAAAAAAAACAGATACGAAGTGATCCATCAGTGCCAATACAGATAGTGTCAGTAGGCATTTTTACAGCATTCATCATTATATTTGTTGTGCAATGGTTTGTGTGGTGCCAAAGTTTTCTACTTCCTCCGGCTGCATTCTCTGTTATGCAGCCTACAATTATGCATACTGTTTTCTTATCCCAAAGCTCAGATTTCTCTTCCCAGAGCGCACTGCAAACAATTATTTTCATGGCTCTCCACTGATTGCATTCATTCTGCTTCTCATTTTTACTTTGCGCTCAGTCTGGATGAACTTTCAGTAAATCAGGCCTTTGTATTTCACTTACAACGTATCTCGTATCTCACAACATAAGTTCTTGATTTATGTCCTCCCTTGGAGACTGAAGTGGGTTTCATCTAATAAATCTCTAATTCATGATTTTCAAACAACGAATTAATGAAACTAAAAAGGAGTTATAGCTTTGGCGCATACACCAGGTTAGACCATTGTTATGGGAAAAGAAGAGACTTTCCATGCAGTGAGTAAGAGTACAGTAATATGTAATTAGTCTCCTTATGTTACAGATTCTGTATATTAGGAGTTTAGATTCAGGCCTTGAGGCAGCTTAAAGGCTGCTTTGTCCCATGGTGTGCCATTTTATGGAGAGTATAATCAAATCATAATAGTACAACATTGTGTGTGTGTGTGTGTGTGTGCGCACGCGTTGTTTTGAGTTTTCAAAAGTAAACCCAAAATACATTTTCCATTCCCAGGTTAGGTAAATGATTGCTGCAAAGGGTTTTGCTAAAATAAACTTTGTAACTAGATACCAACAGGGTTCTATCAGACGTATGAGAAGACCTAAACAAGCTCAACTTAAGGTTTGGCTACTACTGACATGTATGGGACCATAGCCTATATCTAACTATAGTGGACACTTGTTATGTATACATGACACTTTGTAATAGCACCCTCTCCCTTGTGTAGTATTATTACAGATAGTCCTGAGTCCCAGTCCGGGGAAACAGACTGTCAGTAACCCCCCGCAACCACCATCTATTACTATATACCTCAGATGTAGAATATAAATGTAATATACATGTACAAATGTAAATACATATACAGCTGCTGTATACTGGTTATAAATAATTCAGTCATAACAACACTCTGTAGTTTTGACATTTGACCTTGTGCATACATACTTACCTCCAGCATCCTATTTTCTATTCCTACTTATTTCTTTCCTTTTGTTAACCTTTCTCTTTTGTTTTTGAGTGATATATGGAGGCACTAGAAGCTACTGTAAAATCAAATTCCTTGTATGCATAAGCGCACTAAAGGCCAATAAAGATGAGGTAGTGATAGTAGGTCCGATAGTAGGCTATAACCACCTCCTTAATAGTACACACGCCCATAGGACTAGGCTACATCCCTTCGTGAACACAAGGCAAACAGCACACATTACAGAGGGTAGAATAAAGCGAATTCTTAACGTTACCTCAGCCCATTTTGCTGCATTTTACAGACGATTGTACTTTTGCTGACTCCATACAGGGCTGCGATGTCTCTAATTTTGAAGCCATGAAAGAGGTACCTTTCTATAGATTCGACAGGTATCTCGATGACAGGTCTCCCCACTCTACACGCCACTGACAGAGCCTGTAACAAAAGAATGTGTCAATTTAATTTGAACACCTGAGGTGTCAAGGCCAGTTAAGGCAGAAAGTTCTTCCACCCTCTGGGTGAGCGTTGGCACCCTATCAAAAACATCAGTTGCTGATGCTCAATTACCATCAATGTCGTCTGCTAAGGCAGTGAGAGCTGCAACAAGTTCTTCCGTCGCCATTATGTTAGAAGCAGGGGTTGAAGTGAAGTGCTGCCTGTTACGCAATTGCCCTATTTTTTTCCTCCAAGACCCACCCTACTCTGCCTCTGATCGGCTGGTACTCGTTGCCTTTGTTGGTTAGGTTGGTTTAGATTAGAGTTAGCCAATCAGAGGCAGAGTAGGGGCGGGTCTTCCCAGACTGCAGGTGGGGATCCGTCTTGATGAAAGGACTGACAGATTGCATTTCCATTTGAATTTTGACACCAAAAGAGCGTGGTGACAAGTAAATATAAATGCAATAGACTGGGGGCGCTGTTTCGCTGGCACATTGACTTGCCAATGCCAAAATGCATTGCCATTTGAATATAGAGAGCAAAAAACCTCAGCATTATGAAATGCAATTAATTGGGGATTGCAATGCCACACTGAATATTGCATTGCCAATTGCAAAATGCATTTTCAAATTGCATGACCAAAGCAGAGGACGGAAGCAGCCCGCTCATAAATGACACCAAAACGCAGTAGAGAATCTCAGCATAGTTTTTTATTACATGACTATTTTGGTACAAACATTTACCCACCAGTGTGGCGGATAGCCTTCTGAGATTTACTAGCCCCACCTAGTGGAAAAGTCATGCCACGCCACCGGGTTTTGCACACTGTAGGCTGTGACCTCCAGTGATTTCACCCTCCTCCTTTTGAGCTAATATTATATTCGTCCTACAGCTGGGGCCTTCTGGCTGAAAAACCTGCCGTTGAAGTCAGAGAGATAACATTGTCCGTGTTAATTAATGAAAGATATAACTCTACTCCCTGGCGTTCTTCCTATTTTCTCCCTGCCAGCAGCAGCTTCCCACTCTCACTGTCAGAAATTATAAATAATTTTGGCAATAAGGCCGCAGTAAGGGGAGGATAAATGAATTAATGGTGAGAAAGTCTTTCCAAAACTTGGAGATGTTGTGAAAGTATCACAAAAAGTGCCTTAAAAGTCGACCTTCATCTATTTTAGAAGAAGATGGAGTCCCTTGTGAAAAAAGAGCGCATAGGAACATTTTTTTCATCACTGAGTCACTGAGTTTCTTTGTAGATTGTCACTAAAAGTTTAAAGCAGCAAGAAATTAAAGAGAAGTAATCAATACTTAATAAACCAGAGTTACTTAAATTATAGCCATCTTTCTTTTAAGCAAAACAGATGGGAGTTACTGCTGTTACTCAGGGCAAACACAAACACAACATTTCTCTTTAAGGTCTTTGTAAATGGTTGTAAACAGCGCAAAAACATGTTTGGCAGCATCTCGACATAATTCCAATTACCTCCGAGAATTTCGTCCACTGATCTCAGGGTATATCAGCCTGACAAAACATCCTGCTCTTAATTTACCCAAAATGCTGAGCCAATCCAAACGGCACTGCCTTTAACTAATGACTGGACTATAAGTTAATGAGCAGGAAAGGAAATTGAATTAGAGCCGGCGTCTGGAAGCTCTTCAGTTACTAAATCGTTAAGGCCGCCGTGTGATATCTTCACTGCCATAAAAACAGGAATTAAAGCAGGTTTTTACAGCAATGCCTTGTTCTCAACTTATTTGTGGGGCGTTGGCCAGCTGACGTTTACTGCCTCTTGTTTAGGATGTTGTCTGTACTTGGGAGTGAAGTCAGAGGTAAATACCAATAAGTAGAACAAAATTACCTGACCTTCTTATGACCTTTAAAAAAATTATGTTAAAAACATAATATCAACCATTTCAGGTTCAGGTATAAGATCATGGATACTCTTGACTGTGGCTACCAACATAACGGTAACTCAGGTATGTCTATATTAATGTAAATTTAGCCTGGTTCCAGACCTTTGAATTGTTGCTTTTTACTTTGGAGGCTGAATTAAGAATGGGGATCTCATCTTCCTGTGCAAGAGCCACAAAAATGACACCAGAAAAATGGCCGCAAGCGTGGATGAGATTGACACAGCTGTACAGGTTGTTGTAAGTCAGCGTAATGAAATAAAAACTCTTACAACATGTCTTGGATCGATGTGAATAAAGTTGACTGCTTCTAGGAACCGCTACCGCAGCTTCTGATGTTGGCTGGATGAATATCTCATTCACTATTTACTGGTTATGGCAAGATAGCGAAATTGCTGTATGCCACATTGCCTTTATTTATATTACCGCTGGGGGGCCCCAAAGTCAGATTTTCTTTCTGTACTTCTCAGTACTTCTACAACCACTAGTTGATGACATGATGACTCCTTGGCAGACTTTCTAGATTTAAAATAATAATCAGTGTTATGTCATGATAATTTGACACACTGCAGTTTAAAAATAAATACCTCCTGTACCTTAAATGTGTTCTATAATCCAATTGTAAACAAAAGTGTGATTACCCATATGGCGTTTTCTGACCTGGCAGTCCTACTGACACAACAACATACAAATGACAGTTATTCATATGATCGTTTGTACATGGTTTAGGCACAAAAACACCCTGAAAATATCTTGGTCATGTTTAAAATAAAACTACAATGACTCAAGGAAACTTGCCCATATAACGTCACATGCTTTGTTGATCAATTTGTCCAACGCAAACTCCTCCCAAAGAGGATTTGCAGTAGTATAACAGATACTTCAGCATTTACCTTAAGCCTAGTTCAGACCAAAGATTCGCAACGAGACAAAACCGTTTTAGAACGGCGCAGGGAAGCGGTGTGAACTGGTCCGTCTCAGCTTGACTCAAGCCGGCTGAGGGCGTCGCCTGCGACTGGTTTTAGAACATAAGGCTTCAACAGCCAATCAGCTCGTAGCGTAGTCAGCCAGTCATCTCGACATGCTTGTTTTTTTATGTTTTCGCCGTTTCATCAATACTAGAAATGCAACTGTAGCAAGTAACTCACTATAACTATCCTCATTCATATTTTAAGACGCTACAAATTATATCCAGCTACAAAAAAAAAAGCCCAAAAAGCCGGCATTAGAATGGAAGTACAGAGAGTCATTGCTATGGAAACGATACGCCGTCTCGTCTAGTTGCTTTGGTGTAAACTGGCAGGTTTCAGAACGTTGCAGACCGGCGCGTTGCAAGTAGTTGCAATCTTCAACCCGTCTTATTGCGAATCTTTGGTCTGAACTGGCCTTTAGAGGAACAGTCGTCATAATTCGCATTGGACATTAAATTTTCTTGTCAGGTAAACGTAAACATGGATCATTTTTTACCCTTGTTTTTCAGATGATAATTGGAATCTTCTGTCAAAGTCAGTACCGTTTTCTGATGTTGGTGAAGATTTGTTCACTTAAGTAATGTCTATAAAATAAGTAAAACTGGCCTGCAACTTAAATTATGAGGTGATAAACAGAAAATGCTGTATACAGTTAATGTACTTCAAATTTATGGGATCGAAATAGAGAGATTGTGGCTGTTTTGGACCACACACAGTGTTTTCCACATTTTCAAAAGCATGCTGTACAGTTTCTTGCAGTAAATGGGCTGAAATGTGCAAAACCACTGGTATGGTCCTTGAAACAGTGTAATCACTTTCCAAACTACCACTGCAGTAACAGCAACACAATACTTGAAGGAAAAACACAGGAATAAAACAAAAAAAAGAGAGAGAGCATGTACACAAACTCAGATTGCAGCTGCCAGTAACCACTTTACGTACTTTTAGTCAAATGTGCTGTGAACTTACATTTGAGGGTGAATGGTTTGCTGTATACTTAACTGTGTATAAGTTGCAGCGATACGAAAACATTTTCTTTCCTGCTGTTCTTGCTGTTTTTCTGTGTAGCAGCTTCTTAAGGGAGGCCTGTTTATTAGAAGTGTTCTTCTGCTCCCAGAGAGAGATAAGCAGATGCAAGAGTGTTCAGCAGCACAAGGTGGATTTAGCGTCCTGTGCGGAAGCCCGTCATTCACAGACAGCTGCAATTAGAATGATAGTGCCTGGCCATATGCTATTTTACATCCCATCCATCCCTCTGTGGGACTCGTGTGCAGGGATTGGTAACGCCTTTGGAGTGAGCTGAAGTGTTAATGCTACTCGCCGTCTCACCCGCCGACGCCTCTCAAGGATGTTCTCCTCTCTGCTCTCTGAAAATATGGCCAGGAGCCACAAGTGATGTCTGGAAATGAATAATAAAGCATGTAAGGACTCCACAGAGGGTGAGCTCGGACACATGCTTGAGCTGAATTTGGATTTTTTTGACAGGCTACGATTCGGGCATTTGCATAACCCCCTGCAGGTTGTTTCTCAGCTGGCACAAGCTGCTCAGAGGTCTTCTTGCTTATATATTTTCTTTCTTCTCTCCTCCTTTTCTTCTCCATCACTCTGCCATCTGCTTCATTAATTTATTTGTACTCCGGTAAACTGGGTTACTTGAATTTGCTCAACTAAGCAAATGCTTGACTTCACGGACAATGACAAACATCTCTTTTAATTCCAACCAGTTCACCAGGACTCTAATGGCACTTGTGTTCACTCTATCAGGCACAAGGAGCCCAAGAGATTGGAGGAAATGGTGGTAGCAATTCTCAGTTTTACAACTTCATTTAACGGTTGGAAATACAATTATCTACAGCACGTTGGTAAATTGAAACCTATCATTGAAATCTGAAAATACTTAATTATTTTATGAGGATGGAACAACATTAGTGATGTTTGAAGCAATTTAAGTTCTAAAACATAGATATGCGTCGCTTATTGCTGCATATAAAAAAGGTTTAATTGTGACTTAATGGTTGTAACTGAATGGTTTGATACCCACACAGCAACATCTGTGTTTGCCACGTGTACTACACAAATAGCAAATATTCAAATAATAGCAGGAGATGCTACAAAAAGAAAAAAAGACCTGTACTATACCAAATATGGCAAATTGTCATTATGTAGATTCCCACTGCTTTATTTACATCAGCACAACAACACAGTCTCGAACTTTAAGAGAAATAATGTCCTCATGTACTGTTTGGACTATTGTAGCGGATTCTGCTGTCTTTTCCCCGGTTGTTCTCGTGCTGTTAATGGAACTCAACACTTCCTGTAAATGTTTCACAATAAAAGCCTCCTAGGGCTGGGAGGAGACTGACTTTGAACCTCCAAAGTAAACCATGTGGAGGAAAAGTTGAGTCTGAATGAACAAGCAAGCAGCAGCAACAGAAAAGAAAAATGGGTTATGGTTAAGATCAGGATAAAGGAGTATGAAAGCCAATGTTTTTTTTCCAGCTGTGTGAAACAGTTGTGTAAACCTTTCTGCTTTATGTACCATCTCTCAGAGTCAAAGATCAAGGCCATCTTCGCACACACCATTTCACTGTCACACAATCAGAGAGAAAAATATCATGAGGCAGAGAGACCCGTTTTTGTTGACTGGAAAGAGTCCCACTCTCTTGCACTCTTACATTTGCACTCTCCACCTATAAATAAATCCCACATCAGCAGCAAGATCGCCCCTGTTCTCTGAATGTTGTTGGAAGGCACTCTGGGAAATGTAGGAAATCATTTAATGAAGCAGAGGAGGCAGCTTGAATAAAGCAGTAAGGAACTACTTAAAACACTAAAAAATGATTCCTCTCCTGCGATCCTTGTATCTTGCTGTTGTTGGTGCTCCATCCACTTTGAGTTACACAGATATGTGTATATGCTTTTTCTTTTAACTTCATTTGGTTTGACCTCACATTTCCACATTTTACAAACTGTTGTGAAGTGAAGGTTCTGTAAATACAATTACAGCTAAAACTTCACAGTTTAACACAACATTAAACAAGTAGGTGAAAGCCAGAGCCTATGGAGAGCAGATGTGATGGAAAGAGAGCATGATCACCTTTTAACTTTCAGTCCAGACTTCAGAATGACCAGCAGGCTCCTGCCTGAGGAGTAACATTATTTTTTTACGAGACCATATCCCAGGATGAGAGACTGCATTTCACCGCTGGTTCCCAAAGTGCAAAGTTTCAAAACCCTGAAACCCAAGAGCCAACCTGCAGACTCCAGAGCTTTAAAGAAATATTTTATTACCCCTGGGTTTAACTCCACCTTTTAGCCTCTAGCTACTGATAATTCAGTCTGTGGGGACTGAAGTAGTGGGCTAAGGCTGTGATCGTATTTAATGTGCTGCAGTGGAATAGGTTGGTTTGTTGCATTGTTCTTCTTGTTCTTTGAAGACCACTATTAAAGATAACCAATACAAAACACAACATAAAATATCAGACACTATCTGATTTCCCAACTACTCTGCTCACCCCAGGTCAAAATAAACTGTCTTTTTCACAGCAGACATTTTGACATGACATGGCAGGAAAAGCACATGTTTAATTGATAACATTTAAGACGACTGCATTCCATTTAGGTGAGCTGGTTCCAGGGTGCTGGCATTGTGCATACCAGCTTATGGCCATGGCTTCCTGGGACACTTGATGGAAGTGAGCCAACGTTAACCAAAGTTAATATTAATGGATTTCGACACTCGTCATTTTTCCTTATCTTACTTTTATTTGGGGGGATAATCATGCTCTAAATTTTCAAATTGCAGTTCATAATAGTAACTTAAATGACTGATGACTGGCCACCATGATAGCATTTAATGAACTGAACTTTATTCCACCGAACCCAGATGACATATCAACCATCTACCGAAGCCTGCTTGTAACATACTGTATAACTACCTCTTTTTTCTGTATTGTACAGTCTGACAGTGTCATCCTTGTGCAGAGGCAGCAGAGGTTTGGCAGTGTGATCAAAATTTGCCTTTTGGGTATGCTTGCAATGTTTCTCAGTATTTCCTCTTGTGGTCTCCGTCTAACCCCCGGCACTTGTGTTAGCAATTTGCAGCCCATGAGGGGTTCTGCTGGTGACTGTTCTGTATGCCAGTAGTGCTAGGAAAATGTCATCTTTCCCGTTGGCCTGGGGGAAGTGTGGACTTGATGTCACATGGTTGAGCTCATACTGCCTTGCAAACTGTGAGAAGTCAAGACTGGCAAACTGAGGCCCGTTATCTGTGAGCACTGTTTGTGATATCCCATGCTGTGCAAATATGGATTTCATGTGCTTCACGACCCCTGTAGCTGTCGGGCTTGTAAGAAGGACATTTTCAGAAAGGCTTGAAGAATATACACAGGTAATTGTATATTTTTCAAACATTTCTTAACAGGAATTCCTTCCCTTGAAAATGAAACAGATCTGTACCCACTCTCCCTCATGGCTGCTGGGCGAGGACAGCGATCATGGGCTCCTTCTGTTGTTTGCTCTGGTGCGTTATGCATGTTGTGCAGTTTGTAATCATGTCCTTTATGTCAAGATTTAGGCCTGGCCAATACACAATCTCTCTTGCCAGTCGTTTTGTTTTTTCCGACGCCCAAATGTCCCTGATGTAACTGTCCCTGTGCAGTGCCTCCTTTCTCAGTTTAGCAGGGATTATGATTTGATTGGCTTTAAGCAGCATGCCATCAACTACTGACAATGAGTCCCGGAGTTACCTTCTGCAGTCTGTCCAATTTTTTTTCAACCACTACCTTCTCTCTAAGCGTTGCACTAACCCGAGATTCAAGAGCTGAAGCTGCATGACAACAGTCATACAGAAAAATTTCATCTGAACATTTCTCACTTTATTTATCTGCACCATCTGGTTACTTCTGTCTCCAAAAACTGAAAATGAAAAGTAACATTTCACGATACCGACAGTCCAGCAGAGCCCGGCCATCTGTTTCAGGTGTAACCTATTAATTGATGTGATGAAATCTAGTACAACCAAACTTTCCCTCCAGGGGTGACAATCTAGTAATATGAGTCATACAAATCTTTAATTTCTCTTAAAGGCCCTTAAAATCCTCACGTGTCTTCAGTTATTCTAGCTGAAAAGACCTCCGCTCAGGTTGAACAGAGCTAAGATTTGGAAAGCAAAGAAACTACAATGATCTGACAACTGACTGGGGAAAAGGGGCTTGTTTATGTGCTGCAGGGCTGATGAGGAAATGAGGTGCAGGTGGGGAGATGGGAAGCTCAGGTGAGGTGAATGAGGTGATTGCAGGGTGATTGCAGGGCAGATGGGAGTGGCGGGATCTAGAATAAAAAGAATTAAATATTTGCATGTCTTCCATCTAAATCTGTCTGTGATCTTTATTCATTATGTCTCATTTCAGATCAGGCTCGGGACATGCGTATCCTTCAGTCAGTGTTGGAGCATGTGAGATTATTGGCTACACCTGAACAGTGATATCACAAAAGAAGACATCTGCCATTGAAAAGACGCACCATAAACACATCACAAAAAAATGGGCACTGTGGGGAACTGGAAGAACAGTAAGTCCAAACTGAGGAGCACCAACAGGTGAATCACTCACAAAATTTCACATCACTACAATTTTGAGAAAATATATATCTGTGTTTGATCTTTTCTGTAAAACCTTTGCTTTTTGCAGATGATATATTGTTCTGTTGATCTTTAACCTCTAGAGTGCACTGGGATGGTTTCCAGCTGAGTGTGAAGCGGGCGGGATGAGAGTCAGCACCACCAAGTCTGAGGCCATGGTACTCTGCAGGAAAGCATTGGATTGCTCAGCTCAGCCTGGGTTGGAAGTGAGTTGCTTACACAAGTGTATTAGTTCAAGTACATTGGTGTCTTGTTCATGATTGACGGCAAGAAGGAATGCACGCGTCAGTCAGTTGAGATAGTTCAGGCATCTAATCAGGATGCCTAATGGATGCCTTCCTTTAGAGGTTTTCTTGGCACGTCCAACAAGGAGAAGACCCCAAGGTAGACTTAGAATACACTGGAAGTTACATATCACATATCCCATGTGGCCTAGGAATGTCCTCAGATCACCCAGGAGGAGCAGGAGGATGTGGCTGATGAGAAGGGCGTTTGGGCTACCTTGCTTAACCTGCTACCACTGCAACGTGGACCCAGACAAGCGTCAGAAGATGGATGGATGGATATAAAACCTCATACTAGTTACTAGTATGAGTACTACTTTTCAATGCAACTGATACATTTCCTGTAATTGACATCAGGACATTAGTTCTGTATGTGGAGCTGACACAGCCAATCAATATTTACTAAATGAGCTAGGTTCTACTGATTAGTGGAACATATGTGTAGTTTGTTTTTGCACATTTAGTGAGAAATGATTAGCCCCTTTTACACTTTGTTGTGTTCTCCTCCATTTCTGACGACCAGGCTCTGTGTTACATCATACTCTATGCAGTGTGTTTATTGCTTTCTGTCATGAAAATTTGATTTCAAGGTTTTTTTGCTTTCTCTCACCACTTTGTGTGTCTGTCCCGCTGTTTCTCCTTTTCTTCTTCACTTTCTCCCTCCTCTGCAGGATGATGGATGTGGCTTTGCTAATCATGAGCTCTCCTCTGTCCCTCATCCACTGGGAGACCCTCTCTCAGCTCCATCTGCTTTGTTCCCTGCCATTCTCCCTCGTTTTCTCCTTCCTCTCTCTGTCTTGGTTTTGTTTCCTCTTTCTGTCTCTCCTTCACCACCCCGTCTCGCCTCTGTTTGATGATTTATGTCACTTCATCAGCTTCTGCTATCTGAGGGGCTCTTGGGCCTGTGATGCCAGAGGACCCAGAGGACAGTGGGGGAAGCCAAACCTTCCCAATGAGGTGCTCATTAAACTCATCATGGGAAACTAATGAGGATGAATTTGTAGGCCGGATGTGCTTTTGTACCAAGGGAGTGCTGGGCTTCTCTCAAAGTGTCTGTTCATCTGTTACACCCAGAGAGCTGAAGCTGTGTTTTGTTTTTCTCTTTGGGCTCTTTGGCTTTAGTCTTGTTCTCTTTCAATTTTGCATTTAAATAGATATGAAACAAATAAGACTGTGTAGTGGGTTAAGAAGCAAATACAGAGTCAGCCATATTTGAACTTCTTTATTTCAGAAGTTTCAATACAAATGTAGGCACTCACAAGCTTGGCTCACCTTGAGCAAAGGGAGAAAAAACATTTAGTTTAAAAAAATGTGGCCAATTTCATTGACATTTTGGAGAACCACTCCTCTGAAATATTCTCAATTTATACTACGGTTCTCACTGCAGATGAGGTGAGAATCACTACAAGAAACACTCAATATTCAAAAGTGGGAGACATCACAAAAGTTATATTGCTCTCACAATGGGAACTGAGACACTATAGAAAACATAACTGACAATTTAATTAAAGAAATATATCAAAGATTTTACAAGTTACATAAAAAAAAGATAGAAGGCTTACTGTATTTTTGAATCAAGTGGTATGTGTCTAATGTACCTAAACCAGACGACCAACAGAGTATATCTTAAATATCTTAGATCTTCTGATTTCTGAAATGATAAATGAAGTAAATCTTTTCATTTTTAGAACAATTTCTGAAGTGAAATTTTCCAGTAATTTTCCAATAAGCACGTAAAAGAAAAGCTCCTGCGATGGCGACATCCTTAAGTAGGGTGTTTGGAACTTGACTCCCCATCCATGTTGTCAGAATTAATTTAATATCCATAATGGGTCTTTCTCACAGAGGACATTTTGATCGCTGTAAATATTAACATTTAATTTAGGTAAGGGCCCCGGTATTGGTGCATGCTGGCTCACTACACCTAAATGGAACAGAGCCTTCATCAATGTTTTTAGGTACACCTGCTATGACAAGATGAAATGAAAGTCATGGGAAAGGTCTTTCAGACTGTTCTGCATAGTAGTGTATGTAGGTGTGATAGACATGAAAATCCAATCTGTAGTTTATTCACTACATGCATTGCTGGAGTATCTCAGCTACAAGACTTATAGTGGTCTTTACTGGTTGCTGCTGAGATTTGTTTTCATCTCCAAGAAGAAAAAAGAAGGTTTTCTAAGGCTTTCTATCTATCAACTTGTGCTGTGTCTCAAATCGTGTACTTCCGTACTTACACTTAATATTTTGAGTGCATAAGTGCGTTCACACTGACAAGTATGGCAAAATGCAGTGTACTATAAGAAAGTCAGAAAGTTGAGTGTGGAACGCTGCACGCTTCTCACCCTCAATGGTCGCCATCTTGGCTACGAAGCGGAAGGGGAGGGACCACCAACGTATGAAAATGGCGCCCGCGGTTGCGATTGTTGTTTTTTATTCATTTTTAATATAACTGAATTAAAGTCAAGTGAACAAACAAGCTGGCAGATATTTCGGCGTGTGGCAATCGCGGTAAAATGTTGGCGATAATGCTCCGCCTGGTTGCAATTCACCATTAAAAAGAAGAAGAAGAACACGCGGTCAAAGGTTGCGATCATCATTTCCGGTAAGCACACAATAAATTGAGACACAGCATAAATGTTGGAGAGTCATTTATGGTTTGTTTGAGACAGTTGTGCTTTGTGACATAGTGTTGTGTTGCAACATACAGTAATGGACAAAAAATAAATGAATTCTTGCTCTCTCTGAATCTCTTGCAATCGTGTTACCGCTCAGTTTTGCTTCATGTTCAGTCTGAGCACACCTTGCCACATTCATGGCCCCCCACTCTCAGGCCCCCTCTACCCTAACCATACTGTAACTAAGCTTCTGTGTGCACAGGGCTGTGAGAGTGTCTCTGCAAGTCTGCGACAATATATTATATGCATGAGCGATATATGCATTCTAAAATATTCAGTCAGGAAGACTTTTGCTGTACAGACATGTACTCTGAATAACCTTTTCTATTAACAAACCGCATGGATACATCAAAGCAAGTTATAATTTAAATTAAAATAACTGGGGCAGGTTGTTATTTCTCTTTTTATTTTTTCAGAGAAATTTACACCTACAACTTTATAAATGCACGACACAACATGCAAAATGCAGCAGAAGCATAAAGATGATTTCAAAGCCTCTCTGGCTTTTTACCTCCAGTTTAAAAGTGCTTTTCTTCATTACTTTGTGTAATTTGGATTCACAATGGTCCAGAGACTATCAACCCGTCTGTGTCATTTAATTATGGGTGTATGAAATGAGAGTTTTTCCTCCCGTACTCCTTTAATGTTTCCTGGAATTGATAAGAGAGAGGAAGCTCATCACATTACATTGCAGAGTTGTGATCCTCCTTTGTTGCGGCTCACTCACACTAATGGGCCTCATCAGCGTCGCAGGCAGATACTCGACTATTAGCCAAGAAGAGACAGAAGTCATAATGGGAAACGTAGAGAAGGAGGATGGGGGAAGAGGGAGAGGAAGATGGGAGGCACTTGGGAAAGGAGGAAGAGGGAGGAGGGAATGCCAACAAAGGGAAACAGAAAGGAGAAGAGGGAAAAGAGAATGACCGATAGATGATAAAAACATTACAGAGGCAGGTCAAATTAATGTCGGAGTTACAATCATTCAGATAACCCATGACTAGTTCATATAAACTGATTGCTTTCGTAAACACCTGCTTGTCTCTCCAAAATACCACACTGCCAAGCACAGAAAGGAAGTTGTGTGCGTCAGGCAGTTCCAACAAGCCCTCCCAGCTGGCCAAAACGACTATGTCCCACAGTAGCCTAACCCTTAAATATTTGGTTTGCCATATCCACGCCAAAATTTGTTAGACTGCCCTCCCAAGAATAACGATAGCATTAGTTCAACCATGTCGTTTTTTTGCCTAATCCTAATCGAACCTGTAACGGTGATCTGTAACAGTTTTGTTAGACACTAACAAACAGTCATCTCGCCAATATAGACTATGTATTTTGGGATTTAATTTGGAGGACTTGCTGGAGTTGGGCCAAGCCCAGGAGCTGACACTGGCCCAAAGTTGGCCTGAGTTCTGTCTGTCTGTCTGTCTGTCTGTCTGTCTGTCTTATACTGTGAACAAAAGGTGTAGACCTAAAGGCTTTTCCTCAAGTCCAAAGGTCTATTAATGATGACATGGTGCCACCCATAATGCATTTCTCCCTTAAGGAATCCTGTCTGGCAGAGTGAGAATTTGAAGTTTGCACATCGAAACACAAACACACGCGCGCACACACACACACACACAGTCTCAGAAATCTCAGATCCATCGTGGATTTCAGGACCAGTCTCTGAACACAGCGTGGCTCTGATTTATCTACATGAGATGCTGCAGAGGGCAAACTCTGCTGCTGATTTTCAAGTGGGCACACTGAACAGATACGCACACACACACACACTCTGCCTGCACATCTATGAGCTGACAAATAGGCTTGAGAGACGATAATCATGCAGCCACACATGCACAAACATTTGCTCTCGGATGGTGTTTTCTTCTGCGAGGTGGCCTTTCTTGTTTGGTGCTCG
Source organism: Macquaria ambigua (assembly GCA_008360985.2). NCBI lineage: Eukaryota > Metazoa > Chordata > Actinopteri > Centrarchiformes > Percichthyidae > Macquaria > Macquaria ambigua. Next base: position 58,801 of record VMKM01002560.1, read on the forward strand.
CCTACATCAGTGAGGTCAGCAGGTGAAAAACAAATATAGACAATGCTCCAAAATTTCAAGTCGCTGATTTCAATAAATACTCAACATGAAACTCTGTAACCTAATTTGCATTCCTGGCTCCTGTTTAGTTGTTCGGTGTATGCTTTGTAGTTTAAACTCTAAAAGCAATTCTGGAAATGTTGTCATCTTTTCCCCAAACTATCAACCAGAAATTAGTTTTTAAATAAATCAGAGGAGAGAAACAGGTCATGCAGTTTCAGAGTCATGCTTTCTTTTAGATCTATAATGGCTAGTGTTAATAGGTCATAAAGGTTTGGGGTATTCACAAATTGGTGAGGCATGTTCCTATTGTCTTTTGATTGGTCTGGCATCTTAAAAGTCACATTCAAATTCAAACCACTTGTGCTCTTTGGGATACATGTTGTTTATCATTTATAAAATAGGTATGTGATGTTTTCATGTACTTGACTTGACGTTTAACATAGCTAAATTTAGCGAGTTGAAAGAATTCTCTGCCAATTTAAAGTTTTTTCTTTTTGTGGCAGGGCTGAAGACAGACTGTGGCTGATGAGGAATGATCAAATTTGATAAATCTGCAGAATCAGTTGAATGCATCCTGTTTTCTAACAGATTAACCAGATTTGATGATTAAATAGAGTGCACCCTTCTTTTTCTGTTCCCTATCAAGAAAGGAATAGAGAAAGCTACCGGCAAACCGGGTCCCAGCGGGGGAAGGGATGAGGGCTTATTTTACTCCTGACTTGTTGAGGCAAATTTCACCTGCTCTAAAAAGATGTCTGCTGTCCCAGAAAAAGTTCAAGTTGTCAATAAAGTGCAGTGAATGGACGGTACATGCAGTTGAAAGCCAGGTGTTCAGAGCCAACGATGTGCTGAATCTCTCAACTCATCTTCTAAGGGTGTTTTCACACTTAACCTGTTTGGTTTGATTAAAACGAACCCTGGTGCATTTGCCCGGTTAGTGCGGATCGTTTGGGCAGGTGTGAACACAGTAATCACACTCGGGTGCGGACCAAAACACCTACTGTACCGGAGTGTGTAACATCCCCAGACACATCTGACCAATAAGCAGAGTGAACGTTCTCACCTGGTTTGTAGTGATGCATTTTGGTTCTCTGGATTTTTCTCTATGTGAAAAGAAACCGAAGCAACGGGAAAACCCTCCAAGTTTGCAAACTCATCAACTGATTCGGACCAGAGTAAACGAACTATAGGTGTGAAAACACCCTTAGTGGTGGTAGAGGGCCACTGAAGAAGTATTCAAGAACCTGAGTGTGTTCAATAGATCAGTAAAATCTTGTTTCAGTATCTCTGATTGCTGTTTCACAGTGTCATTGGTCTTCTCTGTGTATATCCTTATAACCAAAATGCTCAAGAAAAAGCATGATTTTAACTTTCAAGCTATTTTCCCCCCAGGGGGCCACTGAAAACATCGAGGACAGACAAAACTGCTTAACGTCTGGAGGCGTGCAGAACTGCCATATGTTCTCATGAGCAGACGTTTTAAAATTCAGAGTGGGGGGGGGAGAAGGCTGCTGTAAAACTAAGTGGAAGCAAATTAGCACAAATTAACAACAGGACATTGATTTTTAGCTCTTAAAGGTTAATGTAGTTTGTGACTCTTCTGTCTGAGAGACTGTCCTGGGAGAGAAAGAGACTGAGCCAGAGGGGGAGACTGAAATCACGAGAAAGAGAGAAAAGCAAGAAAGCGTATGAAAGATCTAGACACTGTGCTAAGAAGATGGATGGACACAGAGGTTGAAATAATTAGAGAAGAAATTAATTATTAAAAAGAATTTAAGAGAGCTGAAAAGCAATAAAGAATTGATAATAAACCCAAGGAGAGAGACAGAAAGTAGAGAGAATGGGTGAGACGGAGGAGGACGTTCTCTTTTTGTTGTATAATAATGAGGATTTAATTTATTAATATTTTTATGTTATACTTTTGTTTCATGAGTATCAACTTAATGCAACCAATCACACTTCCTTCTAATCTTCTGTGCAAATAGACATTTTTAATAATGCAATTTACTAAAAATGCGGCCTTGGAATATAATCTTTTTTAACAACATTTCATATGGTTCACTCCAAATGTCTAGATAAAGATTACCATCTAATATCCTTGTTCATTTGATGTTTCTTTTTTAGCAGCCTTTAAAGGGTAGGTTCACATTTTTTCAAATCCTTTATGTGTCTTAAAACAATAGTCAGGTGCCCATATGAACAACAGTTTTTGTCTTGCTGTGATCATTCCTCCTGTTCATACTGGTCGTACAGAGTTCCCTTTCTAATTTCTAACATTCTTCCAATGTAAGTGATCGGGGACAAAATTCACAGTGCAAAAAGTTCATCTGAAGTTGATGTGAGGCTTCATCAGTCTGACTTTGGATATCTGCATTTCATTGTCTTAGTGACTTAATGACAATAAAGTTGAATCTAATCTAATCTAATATCTTCCAAAGTTATTGTCTTGTTAGTACAGAATTTCTTCTTTGTGTTTCCACGGCAGTGTTTCTGTGCTGAGTTGTGGTTGAGTGCTACTAACACAAAGATGAAATACTAAAAGGAGTGTAACTTGGGAAGACACTCACTTGATTTGAACTCAGACTGCATTAACCTCATATTAACTTCTGATAAACTTTGCACAGAATGAGGACTGTGGCTCTTCTTCCCCATCACTTACATTAGAATGGCATTATGAAGGGATTTCTCAGTGGCCAGTATGAACAGGAAGAACTAAATGGTTTCAATGTACATGTGGGCACCTGATAATTGTTTTAAGATTGACTAGAAAAATTGTGAACCTATCCTTTAACAAACAGTATTTCCCTCAAGCCCTAGACCATCGCAGGTTGAACGTCACCAGCTCTACGGACTGAGATGAGTCGTGGCTGAACGCTGAGGGAGGTGCAGAACAGTGTCGAAGTTTTCAGACAGCAGATTTTAGCTAAAAAGTTGACATCAGCATAGAGCATTGGTGGACATCATAGATAAAGGGGAGGCCAACACTTAGGATGATTTTTTTTGTTTGTTTTTTTGGTGCAGTACAACAGTTGGTCACTGGGCCAAAGAGGCAGCAAGGCTGACTCTGCTGCACCACATCCAGGTGTAAGTGAGGTAAACCCCTTAAAATATGGTGTTAGCAATTTCTTTAAAAGATCAACAGTGAGCAGACTGTAGAGGTGAGTGAGACTGAAGTGAAGTGATAGGACTGAGGGGGCAGAAGGAAGAAAAAAGGAAGGAAAAAACAGCCAAACAGTGTTGATGTGATAAATGTCTGGCTCAGGGGGTCATCTCTTCACCTTTTGTTTGAGCGAACAGTGGGGCGACCAGGGGGACCCCATAGCACGCACGCGCACACACACACACACACACACACACACACACGACCAATGGCAGCTCAGGACAGTCCTTATCAGCAACCTTGCACATGGTTTATACACACAAACACACACACTCACACAGAGATGCGTGCACACACATCTGGCAACATCACAAACACAGAATTTCACACAGGTGTACAGTAAAAAAGCGTGTGTGTGCATCCGTACATGTGTGCACCTGTACAACTACACGTGCTCACACACAGACGTCTGTGTGTGTGTGTGTGTGTGTTGTTCGTGCTTGGATTCTTACAAAGTAAAATACCATCATTTATATTCATACCCTCCGCCTGAGGAGAAAGAGAGCAGCACACTTTGTATTCGACACTAATGCACATAAGACACGGACCCATTTTATAAATAATGATTCATCCTTCAGGCTTTTGCTTTCCCTCCTGCTCTTGTATAGTTTTCCCAAGAGTTTCATATCACAATGTCTTTTTTTTTATATTATTAAAACTTTACATTTCCTTCCAATGTGCACGTTTGCCATTACATGCCAGGTTTCCTTCTTAAAGCATTTCTCTGAAGAAATGGCAAGGGACCAAGTTGCATTCACAATTATGTTTAACTTGCTGCCACACATGGACGGTATTATAATAGGAAGTTGGAGGGAGTTGTTTTTTTCTTTACTTGAAAGATGAATTGAAAGCCTTTGGTTAGATTTACTCCAGAATAAATACACTTCATTCATAAAAACGATGTGTGCTAAAGCACAGCAGATGCACCACTAAAACCAATGGATGTGGGACACATTGTAAACTGCAGTGTAGTGGCCCTGAGGAGGCTGTGAAACACTTGAGTTATCATCTCATTTGTTTGCAGTACTTCTACTTTAGAATTAATGGGAAAGTGCAGCAGTGTAAGAAGTGTTCAGAGCCTTTACTTAAAAGTTACAATTAAGGGGGCGCCCCGGTAGCTCACCTTGTGGAGCATGTACCATTAAGGCTGAGTCCTTACCGCAGCTGCATGTCATCCCCATCTCTCTCTCCCGCCTTTCCTGTCTCTCTTCAGCTGTCACTAAATAATAAAGGCTGGTTACGTACTGCCAGAGTTAAAATCAGTTTTATTTGTGCTGAGTGAGAGAATATGAAAAATGTGTGCTCCTAAATGTTACATTAATTATAAAAATGTGAGGTGTGTCAGAAATGAATGATGTGTACTATACATAAGTCCATGTTATATAATGTACATTTTATTGGTAAAATGATAAAGGTCATAATTCATGGTTAAAATGTTTAAAAAAATCACAGTTCATGATTGATGTTATAAGAGAAAGAATTCACACAAGAAGATGCTTAATTCATATATTTTATATTATGTTAAAGTAGCATATTGAGAATTATGATATAGAATAGAATAGATAAGTGTGCCGTGGACTTTGGATTCTGGATTCTCTCCTTGACGGAGGAGATGGCGAACCACCGTTGAACCTCATCATCCCTCATTCCTGAGGAGGAAAACACCTTTTGCATCACTTCCTCATTTTGATGACACCAGTGTAGCACTGTGTCACAAGCCCCCATTCCCTTTGTTTTTAATTTATATTTAATTTATAATATATAATAAATTATCGGGTGCACCCAGAACTGAAAACTGATCCTGAACTAAAACGGACCCAGACCAGTTACTGATGTCAGAACTAAGAACTGATCTGAAACTGACTGACGTTTCAATATATTTTTATACCATACTGAACCAACCCTCTGGCTCCAGCTACTGATTTTTCTTCTTTGTTCATCCTCTATCCCTCCCTACAAGCCTAGACAGTGATCCAATATTTATTTCACTGCTCCGTCACCATTAAGTAGGGTATTAGGTTCCTGCACACCTACACAGTTGTTTTCATTCATTTTACCTGATTAGACTCCTTCTCAGGACTCTGCAGGTGTGTAAACACTGCTTCACTGACATATTCTTGACTGTTCTGTTAGATTTCTTGTACCATACATACCCCATGCTCACTTAAATCTCTGTTCTTTGTTTCAGGTACCTCTCTTTTTGTTTTTAAACTCCTGAATTCAAGATTTTACTTACAAAAATATGCAAAAGTATCATCAGCAAAATGTACATGCAGTATATTTAAAACTATTGGATTCTTATAACATTCTTAACTTGTATGCAACTTTTATATGTTCTATCTCTTGAGGGTGGAGCTAATCTATAACACTGCATAATAATTTATACAATGATCATATGTTTTGTATGTACAATTGTACTCTGCAAAGTACATAGTAAGGATAGTTGTCAGATAAATGTAGTGCAGTAAAACCTCTACAACTGAAAGTGGAGTAATGTTAAAGTAGCATATAATGGAAGTATTAAAGTAATGTAAACTTACTTTCTACCACAGGTATTAGCTTTAGCATACACACAGAGTATAAAACAAACTGGCACACACTGTAAAATACAGTCTAATGGTCCGTGGAGGCTGTCAACCACCTTAGTTATTATCTGATTTTATTTTTACAGTGCTCAGTATTGTCAGAGAGTGTTTTATTTATACTGCCATAGTATATGTGGCACCTTTTGAAAAGTTGAAGTCTGTCAGAAGAGAGCTGCTCCACCTCTGCATACTGACTGAGACATGCAGGTGGAGGTCAGGACTCAATAGCGTGGTGACATATTTACTGATGTGATCTGTGTGGCAGTTCTATGATGAAGAGATCAGCCAGAGAGGGCTGTGATCCTCCTGAGCAGGTGACCTTTCCACCACACAGACAGAGAAACGGGGAGAGGCAGACAGACAGGAGGACGGTGGAGCTCTCACTGACACTGACATTTGTACGCTGCAGGATGTCGACTTGCTGGGATGTGATCATCCACCTAAATATTAGTGGAAGGGCTCCTCAGTAGAAGTGTCACTCATCACTGTCAGAGCCTTGTGTTTCCTGCAGAGTTGTAGTTTTATCCAGTGTCCACTCTCAGCCCCCATTGTCAGCCTTCTTCTTCAGCTTTATTTTCAATGGAAAGTAAGTGTTCTTTGTTTTCCAGCTTGACATGTTCCACTCAAAATAGCAACTGCTACAAGTAAACAAGACTTGGAGTCTACACAGCCATGCTAATAGCTCCTTGAGGCTGTACTTGGCCACAGTACTGCTTTGAGGTAAATGCTACATGCTCACAAAAGACGCTGACGTGTAGCAGGAGTAATGTTTAGCATGATCATCATTTTAGTTTAGTGTGTTAGCATGCTAACATTTGTTAATTAGCACTAATCAAATAAAGTAAGGCTGATGGGAATGTCATTAGTTTTGCAGGTATTTGGTCATAAACCAACATATTGGACAAATAAAAATTTTGATGATGGGGCTAGATGGAAAGGGAAGGGATAACCAAAGTAATCACAATTTATCTTCTGGGCACCAAGAATATCTCTCTATCACAAATCTTATGGACGTCCATCCGAGAGTTGTCAACATACACAGATCAGCCATAACATTATGACCACTGACTGGTATATATATATACACACACTGTATATATATACTGTATACTGTATATACTGTATATACATATACATACATACTGTACATACATATACACACACATATGTATATATATACTGTATATGTGTATACACTCACACACACGATCAGCCACAACTTTATGACCACTGACAGGTTAAGTGAAGGAACATTGATTACCTCGTTACAATGGCACCTGTCAGATATATATATATATATACACATATATATACACA
>VMKM01002561.1:0-57500 GCA_008360985.2 Macquaria ambigua
GTGTGTGTGTGTGTGTGTGTCGGCTGTGACCTGCAGCCATAACATCAGATCATCAGCTGATCCTGAACTTCACATTGTGTCTGACTTGGGGTGGAAACTAAGGATTGTTTTCATTATTGATTAATCTGCTGATTATTATCTCAAGTAATTGTTTTGTTTATAAAATGTCAGAAAGGAGTGAAAAATTAAAATTTCCCAGAGCTGAAGTCTCTTAGTTATTATTGGACTCTGGTGGGACTCGAACGCTCAACCTTCAAGTTACGTTTTTTTTCACTATTCGTCCGCAGGCTTTGTCTTACTTTTATTTGGGGGATAATTATGTTCCCATGATGCTTTTGAGGATGTAAACAGGAAGTGTAATGTTGCCATGGATTCTGTTAGTTAGCTGCAGGCTACAACTTGAGCTTGTGTGTTTTCAGCCTGTATCAGTCTCCATGTAGTCAGAGTCCATCAGCAGCTCCTGTCTGCAGTGTAACATGGATGTTCAGACAACATCACTGATCACTGTGATGCTGAAGAAAAGCTCTTTGTTCTGGACATCAGAGATAATGAGAAGTCTCACTGAAGGATTCAACATGAGTTTCATGTCTGAGAGTTTTTTGACTCAAATCTGTTTTAAAGTTTTTTAGTATGATCTGCAGCTCCACCTGCTGACTGTGATGGTGAGCGATCAAACTACAATAACTAACTTCCTGTATGCATCCACCTGTCTTTGACTCACAGTTTGAGAACCTCTGGTCCAGGTTGGTGTCAGTGAGTCTCTCCTATGCTTTAAAGAGAACGTGCCTGGTCGGCCCACCACCCTGATGTTTTGTGGAGGCTGTGAGTGGACCACACCCAGCGGTGAGCGGCAGAGACCCAGGAGTCCTCGCCTCTGTCCGTCACACTATCGCTGTCCTTTCCGCTCCCATTGTTTGTGTCCAGAAGCTTCCGCGATGCCCTGCGACCCTCTTGAAGAAAACAGGTTGTGTGTGAGCGCCGCCGGGCTCCGCGTGGGTTTCCTGAGCCCGCCGCCGGGGCTGCTGGGTATTTATGGAACCAACACCGCTGAATCACTTCCCACTTAACCCTAAGTCCGAGTGTGTGTGTGTGTGTGTGTGTGTGTGTGTGTGTGCAGGGGTTTCCTTTATGTTCACTCTTACGGTATGTTCCTCTGTGTGTGTGTGTGTCTATTTCTGGCAGCAGCAGTGTGTCCTGAGCTGGTGAGACTGAACAACCAACGACATGAACAACATCCGCTCCCAGTCCCACACACACACACACACACACACTGTAACCTGGTTCCTCTCATAACCGGAACTTTAAAGAACCTTGTGAGTCTTTGGAACCAGGTTCTTCTTGTGTTTAAAACCTGCACTAACTGGTGTTTCTGCAGCACGATGTGTCGGTGTCTCTGAACGATCAGATGAATCTTTATAGTGAGTTTCAGCTCCTTGTTTATCTGTTCTGGTTCCCTCTCAGCAGACAGACACAGTTAGAGACGAGCTGCTGAACGTAGTGGAGCATTTAGCAGCTAAAGAGCCAGATTTTTCCTTCAGGAGCTGGTGGAGACGATGTGTTAATGTTGAGTTCACTGTTTGTTTCTGCTGAAAACATGCAGACAGAAACATCCGTAAGTGAAGCTTTAAAGTTTCTCCTTTAACCTTTTTCTCAGATTTGCTTAATTTTAGGAATAATGGACCCTTTTAAATGAGATCTTCTAGTTCAACTGACATTTTTTTAAAGATCTTCTCAGGACTCTCTTATATTCGCCCGCTTTTCTTAAATTATGATTTTACTCTTTTCTGTTCTGTTATTTCTCGTGTGTTTGTTTCTGTCCTGCATGTTTAATATTCTGTGCTAAACGTAAAGTAACTGAAGCTAAATATTTGATGAGGCAGTTTTAAAATATCTAAAGAAACACGTCTCCGCCTGTCTGCCTCCGCTGGTCGTTTCATATAAATCCTCCCAGATAACATTTTGGACCCAAAGCTGTCAGATAAGACTGCGAGTGTTTAATGCTTATCAGTATTTGCAGATTGGAAACTGTCATGATAAGAGTGACGGTTCACAGAAATCATTTCAAACTGAGAGTTTATTTCAGCCTGGAGGCAGATTTCTGTTTAAACATGAAGAAGGTTTCCATGAATCATTACAGAGAACACGCTGTTAATGTTTCATCAGTTTATGTCTTAATTGTTCATCGCTGCTGGAACACCAGCTGCTTTATGGCTGGGCGGGACATGTCAGGAGCTTCCTGTTGACCCGCTCACTGAGGAGCGGCTCTGCCAGTGACATACATGTCATCATATGTCATCATGTCATCGCATGCCATACCGTGTTATATGTCCACTCACCACATGAACAAATGTTTAAATACTCCTCCAAGTATTAAAGTGTGTTTGTAGTCAGTTTAACATCACAGGTTAGTTAAATGCTAACTGAAGCACCTGTACTGTTGCTATGGTTACCTGCAGCTTAATATACTGTTAAACTGTAGACCACGTGTGTTAGCTTAACAGACACCTGCCAGCCCATCGGAGAGCAGGGATTTCTGTTACTCTGGTCAGTGTAGTTTGGAGTCTGACTGTTGTGGGAGTCCTTGAGGAGGTTGAATAAGTCCTTAAAAGTGTTCAAGGGACCCTTGAGGTGTTCCCAGAGATCATTGATGAGGTTTCAAGGGTCCTTCAGGAAGTTCCAGAAGTCCTTGAATATGTCTTAGTTGTCCTTGATTGAGTAAACTGCCTGAAGCATCATTGTTGAGGTGAACACATATGTGATTGGCAGCCAATCAGAAAAGAGCCTTTTTCGGTTGCCATGGTATTGAATAGCACAGCAGTTTCCTGGTTAAACTTTACCTTCTGGACGTACAGTAGTTGGGTGTGAGTGCAATAATGTGGAGCATTTTACGGGTCAGTTTGGGTGTGTTCACATAGAGGCAACACACACACCTGCAGCGTGATGCACATCACCCACCGTCACCCAAGTGGACACACCTATGGGGTGTTGATGTGCTTCATAAGGAGTTAACTCACTGGGATACGACACCGTCAAAGCAGCAGTTTGATCACATTCACTCCTCAGATGAGCAGATCTCATCTTCTGTCTTGTTACGTGCTAAATATGTGTAAAAAAAACCAAACATTTTGAGTATTTTTATATCAAAATCTCTCTCTTTACACAAATGTATCCAATCAAATGTGATTTGGGATGACCAGCTAACCCCCGGCCGTCATATAACTCCACACTTGACCATTAGCCAGCGTGGGTAGCTAGCAGAGCGATATCATAGCAGGAGGTGAAAGTTTGGATTTCAGCTGGAAAAGACTTTGTTCACATTTCCAAAGAATGTGATTGAGGTCAGTGAGGTCAGGTGTGTGTGTGGAGGGGAACGATCCACCAGCTCCATAGGGCACTGTATTCACTAAGCCACGACCACTTTGAATGAGCCAATCACATCTAAAGGATTTTATTACTTATTAAGTAATAAACCCCGACCACATATTCTGTTTCACAAACACTCTGACTTCTGTCCTCGTCCTAAACTGAACCGGCATCTCTCAGGAGGAAGAGGAGGAGGAGGATGTGTTGCCATGGTGACCGTACGTCACCACAGTGTGCACTGCAGTCCTGACCTCTGTGTTATCTGATGGGCTGTCATAAAGTGTAACTGACTGTCTCAGTGAGGGCGGAGTCTTATCAGCAGAGTTATTACAAACTTCCCCCAAAGCCTGAACATAACAGGTGTGTTCTTCTTCAGGTGTGTCACATGCCGTTTCTACCTGCACTGTACAGTACAGCATGAGAGCGAGACAAGTACCAATATTAATAACTCTTAATAATTTTATTTAAAAAAAAACATTAAACAATATTATAATCACAGTTCAGTTAATAATTGTTGGGTCAAAAATAATACATTAAAAGGGAAATTCAATTATTAACTGAATTTCCATTTAAACAACCAAATGAATAAAACAGAAAATGAAATAAACAAATACCTAATACCTTAAAAAAAGCATAAGATGGAATTTCAAATAGAACTGACAAATTTAATTAGTGTTTTATAGATTATATTATTAATTGCATTACCCTAACCATATATAAACTTCGGCCTGTCCAGCAGAAATAGACTCAACAGTCTTGTCAAAGTGTCCAGTAACATTACTTGACTTTCAGCTCTTTGATTGATTGATTGATTGATTTCTCTTCCCCCCCTCCCCAGATTCCTCCCTCCCTGTCCCCCCTCCCCCAGCTCCATCATGCCCATCTTCAAAAACCTCCCAGTGCGCCTGAAAGGCGGTGGTCCGACTCTAGAAAACGCTTTGATCCTGCGCAGAATGAGCCTCAACATCACCCCCCACCATCACCATCACAACCCCTTTGACAATGACGACGACAGCATCCATGGCAACGGTGGCCATGGCAACCACTGGTCACCTGGTAGCTCACTCCTTGACGGCGACGGGCCGAGGGACCGCAACCCGTTCGAGGATGAGGAGGACGAGAACGAGGCCAACGAGGGGAAAAAGGGAAGTGGAGGTGGAGGCGGAGGTTCAGGGAAGGGATCATTTAAGTTCAAGTCCCCGCTGAAGACTCTGGGAAAGCTTGGGAAAAACCTGAGAATGTCGGGGAGGAGCAAAGGAAGTGAAACGCCCTCCCCACAGGGGTCGCTGCAAGGAACGCCTTCACCTGCAGTGAAGAAGAAGAGGGGCAGGAGGAGCTCGGAAGGAAGTTTGTTGAGGTAAACAGGGATAAAAACTGTTTGTAAAGGCAAAATGAGACGGTGGGGGTTTGTTAACGTTGAGACAGATAAAATCTGTCAAGGTAAGGTGGAATGTTTGTTGAAGTTTGCTGAGATGAAGAGAGATGATTGGGGCTTGTTGAGGTTTCCATGGACAAGGGTACTTTGTTGAGATAAAGTGGGATGCTGGGAGTTTGTCTAAGTTAAGAAGGACAGTGTTTTCAGGTAAAGAGGGAATAGGGACTTGTTTTAAGGTACAAGGGATGATTGGAGTATGTCAAGGTAAAGAGGGATCAAATCTGTCTAGGTAAAGGGGGACGGGAGAGTTTGTAGCAGTAAAGAAGGATGATTAGAGTTTGTCGAGGTAAAGAGGGATCAGCAAACCTTTTTAAGGTAAAAAGGGATGATGGGACTGAGATGAAACGGGACAAGGCTGGTTTGTTGAGGTACAGAGGTATGATGGGACTTGTTGAGGTAAACAGGGATGAAGGGAGTTTGTTCAAGAAAAGAGGGACAAGGTAAGTGGAAGATTGTGGAGGTTTAGTGGAACACAGGTACTTTTTATTTAGGTAAAGTGGGTTGAAAATGAGTATAAGATCGAGGGAAATTTGTTGAGTGGGGTGATGGCAGTTTTTTAAGTTAAAGATGAATGAGGGAAGTCTGTCGAGTTTGTTCACTCTGTCAGTTCTTCCTTCATGTCCCTCCTAGGTTTGCGGGGAAGTATCGCGACACCCTCGGCTCCCGTAAGGAGTCTTTCACCAACGGCGAGCTGAACTGTTCGGAGAGCGAGTGCGACTCCACCAGCCGCCGCCTGTCCTTCATGAAGATGGTGGGCCTAGGGAAGCTAAAGAGGGAGTCCATGGCTGACCACTCGTCCCAGGGCCCCGAGGAGCAGCCGGTGCAGGAGGAGGCGGTGGAGGAGGTCAAACCCAGAGAGCCGCTGTCAGGTAAGAAAACATAACTCACAGATGATAATAATATAATTATCATATTATAAATAATATCTTCCACCCTGGGAAAATGGACTCAGAATCTACAGATGGATGCCGGGGTGGAGGTAGGGGTTTTGAAATGCAATATGAACAGTAGCAGCAGTGACAGTGTAGCTTTCAGGTGAACAGTGTGGCAGCAGGTATGGCAGCACACGTCATGCAGTTACACAATTTATAACTGAGTCCAGCTCCACTGGAGTTGTTCGGGGTCAAAGGAACGTCGTACGGCGGTAATGAGGGAGGGGCAGGTGTTGTTCTTCACTTTCTCCACCCAGATCTATGAATGTGGGGATCGAGCAATTGACCTGCCCGTCACAGGCCCACTTCTCTAACCAGCATTGCACTGAGCAGAGTTAGTTCTGTGAGAGAAGCAGAAGACTCATGTTGACTTCCTGAAGTAACTTGCAGAATTTGTCTTAATTTTGATGCCCAATACAAAACTAATATTATGATTTTACTTATTTTTGTTGCTCTTCTCTACTTTTCCTCTAGATATTAGAATCTGTCAGATTATGTTTGGTGAGGAATGTGCTTTTATCAGAGGTAACCTTCAGGGTTTGGCCCTGAGGATGAGGGTGTGTGGTTGATACACGTTTCTAATCATGTAGCCACTGATTGATAACGAAGCACTGTGACCTAATCAAAGACCATCCTGAAGCCGAGACCTGAGTTACGATTAGAGTTCTTCATGGGCCCACTTTGTTCTGAAGAACTGACACCCAGCCCAGGATAGGTTTTCACCGGGTCAGTTTCAGATCGGGTCCGACATTTTGGAGCTGTGAAGACCCCCATCGTGTCACCCAAGTTCACATTTACAGTACAGTCACGTGATCAAAGTGGACCTTCGAGCTTCGCTTATTTTGTCACATATATAATTGTGTTGTGTTTTTGGTGGATTTCATCACCGCTCTTGTGAAATTTTTTGCATCAGTGTTGGTTCCCAAACGAGAAGATGGAGATGAGAAACATGATGATTTGCGATGGTTGGACATAATCTCTGAATATTTCTACCGTAAAAGGCCTGAGAGGATGTGTGTGGTGGTTTTCTGTTATTTCATCAAATAATGAAGGAATTATTTGTAATTTTGACACAAAGAGCAGTCAGAGAGTATCAGGACAGATTGGTTGTCTCTGTAGTCCAGCTCTGTGGAACTGAAATCAGACAATATGCTCGCTCACTCTCCACATGTTCTCATAAAGGTCTCTCTCTCTCTCTAACGCTGTTAAAGTTGTCGTCCAGTTTGTTTTCATACCACCCTGACTGATCTTATCAATGTCTGCCGACAGTCTGTGGGCTATTTTAGACCCTGACACCGAACAGTGGAAAGAGAGAGAGAGAGACAGGAAGAGGTTTGAACAGACAGACAGGTTAGTGAAGGTGACCTCAGGTCCAACTGGGTTACATCGGGATGCTGTAATTCTCCAGTACTTTCCACAAGGACACTGGAATGTGTGTGTGATATCATAAGTATTGGGCCAGTCCTGGAAACTTTCTAAGGGCGTCCATTGTTTATCGCACCCTGTTTACTCTGCTGTTTTGTAATGAATGATTCAAGTGTGTGTGTGTGTGTGTGTGTGTGTGTGTGTGTGTGTGTGTGTGTGTGTGTGTGTGTGTGTTCAGTTCCTCCACACCCTTGTTTACATGTTAAAACAGTTACTCCCACTGTGTCAAACTGTGACAGAATATATATATATATATATATATATATTCGACCAACAGTCAAAAAACCCAAAGAGGTTCAGTTTATAGTCAACAGAATCAGCAAATATTCACATTTAGAAGCTGGAAGTTGGAGTTTGGGCATTTTCGACTAATCGTTATACTGTATATTATATATTATATTATATATGTTTGAGCCCAACTGATGCTGGATTTCTGAGGCTGATACTGAGATCTACTATGGGAACCAGATGAATCTGCAATCTCATGTTTTTTTGGCTCTGCAGATGCGTCTGGTCCCCCTCCCATTCCTGCAGATTTCCAGCCAATCACAACCGTTTATCTAACATGGGGCGGGTTTGATACGATACTGTACAGAGGAGCGCCGCTGAGGCATTTTTGTAAACAACCAAGATGGCTGCCTCTGATGTGGAACGTTCTGAATCCGCTATCGCGTCAGTATTAAAGGAACTGGATGGTATATTTTCTCTAAAAGAAGAACAAACACATTCCGAAATTAGATACCGATATGTCAGCTGATATTTATGTTTTTAATAGAAACATACATTTTTGATGAGGACTTGTAAAAACACCAAACTCCTGACATTAATGACTGTGAAGCGAACCATGTGATCTATTTATCAGACATTGATAACAGACAGATCATGATGCTTATTTAACATGACCAGTGAGAATTCTCGATTCTGATTGGTTGGAGGGCATGGGTTAAACCGGACATCTGTGACGTTCGTGTTTGTTTGTGGTTATATATTAATCAAAGTATTAAATTGTAGGTGAAGACAGCAGCAGTGAGGCTCAAGAGCTTGGAGCTAATGTTATTAGTGTAACCAACAACAAGATAAACAGATAAACCACCAAATGTGTCAGGCGTTATCTCTTATCTCTCGTCTCCTGATCAATGTCAGATACCAGTGGACTCACTCATTAAACATGTCCTGTAGCATACTGCTGTCTTATAAAGCTGTAATAATGTCTTCTGACATCAGAGGATCTTCAGGACCCGACGCTAAAATGGTTACGTTCTTCGCAGAAGTGGAGCCTGACAGAAAAAGCTCAGGAAACACTTTTTGGGACATAAACATTTTGATAAGGATCATAAACTGTGGTTATTTGAGAATAATGACCCAGATATGTAAAATAAAAACATATTGAATTGTAAATTAGTATCTGAAACTGAGTCAGACTCAGCAGGGTAAAAGAAACCGGCTGACGTCAGCTGTTGTTACTGTAATCAGACCCACACTGGACTCCACTCAGCCTTATAATGTCATTTAGTTAAAGGGGGAAGGTGGACTGCTGGTTTCAACAGGTCCCCTGGTTCACTCAGACCTCACTGAGCTGTGAGCTGCACAGAAAGTTCTGGATGTTCAGGTGAGGGCGTGTTTCCAGATGCTGCTAAACCACCATATCAGCAGCTCAGGTGTGTGTGTGTGTGTGTGTGTGTGTGTGTGTGTGTGTGTGTGTGTGTGTGTGTGTGTGTCATTGCTAAACAGGAGTAAAGGTGTCAGAGCTGTTTGTACCTGCATCACTGTTATGTACCACTTACACACATTTGGTAAGGGTGCTAGATCACTGGCAGATGGTTTGCATTTCTTGGAGTACTTTTAATAGTATAATATAATATAATATATTAATATAAACCGCACTGACCCAGGTAAGATCAGGTAGACCTACCTGAGGTAGACCAGGAGCTGGATTCACAAAACACCCTGACGCTAAAAGCAGCTGCTAACTTCTCGAGTGCGGACAAACTCCTGAGTCGATGAATAACTTGTACTTTACCTGAGCATTTCCATTTTATGCTACTTCTACTCCACTACATTTATTTGATTCAATTCAATTTAATTGCTAATAGATGCTAATACTTTTGTAATTTTACTTAAGTAGGATTTTGCATGCAGGACTACACTGTGGTATTACTACTTTTACTGAAGTTAAAGATCTGAGTACTTCTTTACTACTACTACTTCTAAAGTAACTGCAGTAGTGGAGTAAAAGTAGAAAGTAGCATAAACATATTGAGTAAATGTACTTTACTCTCCAGTGTGTTGTTGAACACACTTCCTGTGGTGAGTTCAGGTGCATCCGAGCGTCTGACCTCCGTTTGACTGCTGCTGGTTCTTGTCTTCATGCATTCTGGCTTCTTGTCAGCGTGCAGAGCTGAGACCTGAGCTGATACACATCAGCCGCTCTGCACAGGAGGTATGCAGCATCCAACACCATCAACACAACCATCTCCACACTCCATTCTGCATGGGTGGGAGTGAAGTTAAGTCCTATTGTCCTCTGCACATTATAATGATTATCAGGAGAAGATAACGTGTTCTGTGCCGTCATTATAGAAATATCAATACAGGGTTTAATGTCATTATTTTTACCTGATGAAGTCCATGTTGGACCCAAGTTATTTTCAAAATATCAAATAAAGAAAGAACTAAAGAGCTCAGACAGCTCAAAATGTGTTTAGAAATGTTTAATCTGCATCAAAATACACACAGTGATGGACAGGCATGATATATGTACCAGATTATTTTCATTCAAAAATATGTTTATAAAAAATCCTTGATCCACACCAAAAACGAATCACTTATTTCAGGGACAAATTGTGGACTTATCTCTTGACACGTGACTCATCCTGGAGTGAAGTGGAAGTTACGAATTAATTTTAAATTAGCCTTTTGATTAATTAATGAGTTTTATTAGCTGTGCATGAAAGATATATATCCATGCAATGAAGGCCTGTTTCCATCTTGATAAAGGTTGGTGGACTGTTGGTGGAGGGACAGTGATGGAAAATGAGTCCAGGACTTTATTTCTGTATCGCTGACAGTCTGATGTAGGAAATAAATTTGAATGTATCCGAATAACCAACAGAAAGGAGATTGCTCAAGTTGTAATAAACCGGTTTGTGTTTGTGTGAAACAGCTGGGATGTTTTGTGGTTTCGACAGCCCGCGTTGAGAAGAAGAGTTCTTATGAAATCACATATTTGTCCGAGCTTCTGTTTAGAGAAAACTCTCCATCTGACCTCTGTGTTTGTGTGTCTGATGACTGATGTTCTTTGTACCAGCACTCACTCTCAGTAGTGATGTGATGCTGCTGCAGAGTGAGCAGTCGTGCACACTTTCTATATCGACTCATCTCTGATTTACTTTGATCAAGAGACTCAGGTAACAGTCTGTTATCTGAACTGAAGGAGGAACTGGTCCCAACTTTAGATGGACAGATTGACGCAGCGTCTGAAGACAAAGATCCTGATGGTCATGAGCTCTGGGTAGTGACCAAAAAATACAACTGGAGATTCCTTCAAGGTGTCAGGGCTCAACCTAGGACTGGACAACAAACCGAAAATGATCCAGCCATCCATTTTCTGCCACTCATCCAGGTCCAGGTGGTGGCAGCAAGGTGGCCCAGACATCCCAGCTCCTCCTGGGGTCTCTCAAGATGCTCCCAGGCCAGATATACAATCCAGGGTGTTCTGTACCCCCAGAGTGGTTCTCCAAGCTTCTCACTCTGTCTCTAAATGTGTTTTCAGACGTTTGCCGCCGGGCAACATCAAGGCTCTGTATTTTGAATGAACAGCAGCAGGTTCCCTGGCTACCTCCAATTCTCTGGACCACGTATCACGGGCTGCAGCTGTCCACCTACTCTCAGTCTCATCTTGTGTCTACAGTAAATACAGCAGGTTGTAGCTTAAAATAGAGGAAATACACAAATTATCAATATGACATGATTAATACAGCAAGTTTTGCTAATTAATATCATAAACATGTTTATCTGCCGAGGAAACTCATTCCAGCTGCTTGTACCCACAAGCTCATTGTTTCGGTCAATCCCCAAAGAACATAAATCAACTGCTAAACTGTTCACGAGAGTCCTGTAACGTCTGCATCACTGCACCAATCCTCCCCCTCCATCTTACCCTCCATTTTACCCTCACTGTGAACAAGAAGATTAAATTCCTTCAGTGTGGAAAGTGATTCCCCCCCACCCTGAAGAGGGCAGTCCACTGTTTTCTGGCAGACCACCATGGCCTCAAAGGCAACACTGGATGTATATGATGTGCATCCAAACAGCTGCATCCATTGCTTTTATGTAAGCCCGCATACTGGCGGCATCAGTGGTCTAAACCATGATGACATGTGTCAGCTTGTCAGGATGCAGCACGGTCCTTTTCCCCAGCGTCGACTCTCCAGCAACTTCATCACATTCACTCCCCAGATCTGCTCTACCTGCCTAACAGAGAGCTGCAGGACTGAGTCCTAAAACCCTGAAATGAGTTAGCATGTTAGCTCTTAGTGTTCCCTCGTCTGGAAGTCAGTGGGTTTCTTGAATGGGTTTTTGGTTCGATGCCTGAAATAAGGTCTGTGGTTAACACAAATGTTTTGTTCTGCGACATAAAATCCATCAGTAAATACTCCACTGGTGAGTTTTGAAGCTTTTGCGTGTCTTAAAAAAGGCGGTTGCTAACAAGTGTCTAAATGAGACTACAGAGGTTGTCGGGGACATTAATCGTCATCACGCCGAACACAGAAACTCATCTACTCACTCGTCCGCCTTTACAGCCTCGTTGGGTTTATACTGCAAACTGTTCTAACTCAAACTTTCCCAAAGGCTTTTGTAGAAGAGGTCAGCGCTGGAAGCTCAGTGGTGGAGACGCTGAAGTCATGTGACAGTGGTGTAGCTCGTTTATAGCCTAACGTTAGCTTTTTACTTCTGGAGATTGACTTTACGCTTCAAACATCATTAAAGTGGTGTTCATGTGTGAAGATTATCTTGCTGAACAAAACGTGTAAGAATCATAAACTTTTGTTTTCTGCAATAATCCAAAATCCAATGGAAACATCCCATTGGCTTTTTGTGGAGGGAACCAGGGCGATGCTAACTTCCTGGTTGGACTACAAAAATACCTCATCATCCCTGCAGCACTCTTTGTACCCTGACTTCTTCTCCTGTCTGTATGATGTGTCTGGTGTGTGTTGCACTTCAGTCTGATCCTCATTCAGCCGGCTTCACACTCAAAGTTTTGCAAACCAACTCAGTGCACACAGGAAGTCATGATCTGATGAAACATGCAGAACTTCATCATCTGCATAGAAACTAATCCAAAATGATGAATCTCCACCCAGCGGAGTTTACTGCAACACACCAGACATGTCACATAGACTTGTGATGTGACCTTGAGATTGTCTCCAGGTGGAGTTTATGTTTGAGGTGAAGAGAAGGACGGGCGTGATGAAAGACAGGCTTAATGTTCTTTACACACACACAGCTGATAACACTGTGGGATGTGTGCGTGCTTCGTTAATCCACGGTCATATTACCACAGAGTCCTGTTGGTTCAGACCGGCAGCAGCTCGGCGAGTTCCTGCAGGTTTCAGGTAGAAGGTGAAATATGAAACAGGAAGTCCACTTTAAAGACTCTTAAAACCCCCAAACACACCACACTTAGGTGTATGTGCTGCTTTCAGTCTGGATGGAGCAGTAAAAAGTTCACAGCAGAAGCACTTCATCTTCATCTCAACACTGTGTTTGTGAAACTGGTGATTCATGAACGTAGACTCACCGGTGGCTCATCAGCCAGCTACGAAGACACAACATGTCAATAAGAAAACGGTGAAGTTACCAGAAGGCGTGATTTGGGATATGTGCATATCTCCAGTTGGAATATTTTCTTCACCTCAATTTGTTCGCATCCTCTTCATCCATCTTTATATCGACTTTAGAGCTGAAACAACTCAGCGATTGTCGATTTGTTTTTATCATGATTGTAGCTAAATATCTTGGGGTTTTGGACTGATGATCTCATTTGACAACATCACCTTGGCCATGATTTGAGTATTCGAGGGACAGAAAAGCTTCTCTCTGTTTCATATCACAGTAAACTGAACATCTTTGGGTTTTCAGCTGCTGGTCGGACAAAACAAAACATTTGAATATGTCATCCTGGACTCTCCCATGTCCCACGTTTTTGGAAACAAAGTGACAGACCAACAGCTGATCGCCTCACATCAGTTTCTTCATTCCTATCAGATCAATAACTGATCAGCTTCATCGTTGTGAATTGGGAGCTCCAGCCCTGGAGCTTAAAGGTGTCAGATACACATTTAATCAACATTTCATATCTTCTGCTGCTCAGCTCAGTCTCTCCGAGTCCGAGAGAGTAGGAACCGAGCCTGACCTGAACCCGACACAGTTAATGTAGCTGAAGCAAATCCAATGTCTGCATACCGTCGATTTCCCTGCGTGGTTTTCTGTAGTTTTTTAAACTTCCCTGATGACAGATTTAGTTTTGTCCTCCATCCTTAGCTGGGCTACATGAATACTTACAGCCTGTGTGTTGCATTCATGCGTTGTCACGTAAATAACAAACCCCAGCACTGAATAGGAAGCACCATGTCAAGTATTACGTGACCTAACCTGAACATCATTTGTAAATTTGTGTCTGCCCTCTAGTTGGCAACACTAGAGCTTTTCTTTGTTGTTTTTTATTGCAGTGAAGCCCGATTTTGAGAGAAGGTGACTCAAATGCAAAGTTTGTGTGTTCTCAAAACTCTTCATACATCTAAATCTAATACTGGTGTCTAAAACAGCAAAAAGAACTTGAAACAACCGATAAGAGAACGTTTCAGATGTCATTTGGGGGCCAAATCCGACCCTTTAATTAGTGAGAGGTACAAACAGACTCCTCTGGTTACAGCTCACAGTGAGGACAGCTCGGTGAGCGTTGCATAACTCCAGTCAGAGTTGATAAGAGGCTCGTGTTCAGGCCTGTCAGGACCCATCAATGATTAGTACGTCCTGCTGCAGCTGATGAAGGTCTGAACAGCCATAAAACTGTTACTGACCAACTATCTGCTGCTGGAGGACTTCCTGCCAGAGGCCACAGCAGACTGCTGATAATCATTTATCTGACACTTTACAAGCAGCTCTATTCCAGACTAACGTCTCCAAACATGGAGCTTTTCACTGTTTTAGCATTTTATGTTCATGGAGTGTTTCTGATGTTTGATGACTGAAATGTAATCTTTTTTTTATCTGGACCAATGTTTCATAAACCCAGCTCTAGTATTTCTTTAAGGTTTTACTCAAACAGTTATATTTTCACATGAGTTTGCATCTGCAGTAAATCTGCCTGTTTGTGTCTCTATTGACCCTCTATCGCTTACACCTCAACATTTAACTGGCAGCACGACACCAACCACTGGTTCTCTGCTTCTTCAGACAACCAGCTGTGGGTTCAGCAGGACTACATGTTGTTCTAACCTTCTCCCTTTAATTTGTAATCAAGCCAGTGTCAGACAGTCCAACTTATATTCTATGTTCCTCTATTATCACAGCTGAACCAACAGACATCTTGATGATTATTATCCATCTTAGACTGGAGCAGTATATGCCCTAAATAAAATCTTGTACTGTATAACTCTGCATCTGCACAACGTCAAATCCACCTTTTGGTTTTATACCAAGTACGTCTGAAAACCAGCAGAGGCTCCTAAACTTCATATTGGTGATAGAAAAGTCCTGAATGTTGAAGTAAAAGATGCTTCTAAGAAGAACTATAGAGAGTATAAGTACATACATCTGTTTATGTAAGCAGAAGAAGAATTTCACCTGAAGACGTAAAGAAAGAAAGAAAGAAGACTGACATGCAGAGGAAACATATTTGACCCAGCTATGCCTGCAGGGAACGAGCCGGACGATCTCCTACTGATCAGATGTTCTTCTGTTGGGAACATATTTTGGGTTTTGGACGTTTGAAGACGTTGATTGGCATTTTTCACTACTTTTTGCCACTGCTACCGACATTTCAGGATTAATCAATTTAGCAAAGAATGACAGATTAATTGATAATGAAAATAAAGCAGCCCAAGATCACTGATTGGTTGATTTGTATCTAGGCTGAATGGAGTCTTTCTGGACTTCAACCTCTTTGAGAAAAAACTGCTTGCAAGATATATTTTGGCTGTTAGAGGCTATAATTCAATTCAAGTTTATTCATATGGCGCCAAATCACAACAGGAGTTATCTCTGGGTTCTTTTCATAAAGCAGGTCTAGACTGTACTCTTTATAATATTAAATATATATACTATAATAACTCTCAAATACAAACATCTAAAAATGTGTTATGTGACACTGTAACTGACCTAAATTCACTTCAAGTCAGAATAATTACTGTGATCCATTTGACTGTGAATCAGCAGTGGAATGTAACTAAGTACATTTACGCAAGTACAAATTTGAGGTACTTTGCTTGAGTCTTTTCTTTTCATGCCACAGTAAAATCCTGCTTTTAGAGTCTGAGTACTTTCTCCACTGCTGCTGTGAAGTTTTATCTCCTCATGTACTCGGTTCAATAGAAATCGAACCTACAGAGACCTGCAGTGGTTTTACATGACCACAGTCAGAGAGTCTTCAGTGACAGTTTGTATGAAGCTGCTGTCCTCCGAGTGAAACTAACGGACGACCAGAGAGGAGAAAAATGTGAAGGCAGAGCTCAGATTACAGTCTGCACACACTCACACAATACTGCTACTGTTCACACACACGCGCACGCGCACGCACGTGCACTTAGATCAACACTAAACTGCACATAGAAAAGCCTTCCTTTCCTCCAGGTGATTCTGAGCAGGTAAGATTTTCTGACTCAGCAGCTTCAGCTTCTTCAGTTTCACACAGAGAGTCACAGAGTTCACGCTTCTGCTTCAGCCAGCAAAACGCTGCACGGGTCATTTTGTGTGCCTGAAACTTCAGATGTCAGACCAACATGAAGCTGAAAGAGACTTTTTCACATCTAAAGTGAAGCTGAAGAGCCAGATGTTTCCTTCAGGAGTCAGTGGAGACCAAAGCAGAGCTATAAGGAGTCTCGATCATGTTGCTCCGTGTCTGCTGGATGAGGAGGTGTGCAGCTGGTTGATCACATGTTAAACACAAACACTTTACAGGACGATGTTATGTCATCTGCTGTGTTCACAGCCTGTTGGAGAGTTTTCTGCCTCTTGGGGACCAGAAATCAACCAATTAATGCACCTTCAAGATAACACCCTCTGTTGTCAGAAATATGCATCTGCAATATCCTTCTGAGGTCGTATCAACCGCGTGTGATCTACCTTTAATAATATCTGTGTAACAGATTTATGGAGGGCCTTACTTTAAACTTTACAAACTGTCCTGCAGCGCCATCACCTGTGTTCATGATCCAGACTCTCCTCTCAACGCTACGCAGATCATATTCCATCACATCTCGATTACGCCTCACCTGCCTCAGCAGAACATTAGTGTTGATGGTGGAGGTGGAGGTGGTGGAGATGGTATGTGGAAGAGGGTGGAGGTGGGCGGTGCTTCATCCATCCAGCTGGAACAGATTTCCTCTGAAGGTTGAAGCTGAACAATAAGAGCCGTGTTTCTCTGACATGATGTGTATGGCTAGTAGGTGTGTGTGTGTGTGTGTGTGTGTGTGTGTTGTTACAGCTGTGTTTTACAAGCTCCAGTGTCGTCTGGTTTAAAGTCGCTCAAAGTGCTGATATATATCAACTTACAGTGGTCACACCCTGCGTGTGTGTGTGTGTGGTTACCTCTCCCTGGTGGTCTTATTAAAACCAACCACTCTTTAACTAGCGGTCTGGACACACCTGACTGCAGGTGTGTGGCTCATTTCTCTGGGGAACAGGGCGAGACGCATAGACAGCCACCGTCCTGACATCACTTCCTGTCTTGCCTCTAACCGCTGTAACTCTCAGCACTAACGTGAAAACTGCAGCAACCTGTTCCTAGTCCTCACAGAGTGGGCTGGTTCACAGAACAGAACAGAGAGCAGTTCACTCTGACTGAGAGGACACAGTTGTGTCTGAAGACATGATCGTTCTCAGAAAGGAGAACTAACCAGCTGACAGTCAGGAAGAGTCTTCAGCTCTGCAGGTAGAGAGGATGAACACTCACCTGACAGTTTACAGGAAACTACAGCAGCTTTACCTGAACTGTGAGGTAATACATATACAGGCTTTAATACTGTGACCTCTGACCTCTTCACTGCTGCAGCAACCACACAAGCAACATAACAGACTGAAGTGTGAGTTCAATGCCGAGATGTTCCCCCTACATTGTTCTGCTTATAGAGATGATCTTCCTCTGGGCTGGCACTGTGTGTGTGTGTGTCTTCCTCTTTTGGCACTGAGGCCTCACATCCGCACATTAACTGCCGTGCGTGTACCCCAGAAGCCCTGGAGAAGCGCTCTCCTCTGACGCAGCAGTCAAAGCAGGAGATGGCATCACTTCCTGTCCAACTGTGTGTGTGTGTGTGTGTGTGTGTGTGTGTGTGTGTACTTCCTGATGTGACAGTGTGTATAATCTGGCTGCTGCAGTATTGTGATGTGAGTCTAATCATCCTGCGTCATGTCTGTTTCTGGTTTGACTTCTTGTAAACTTGAGTACAGTGATGTTGTTCACTTTGTGTTCAGATCTGAACTCACAGACATGAAACTCATATCGAATCATTGAGTGTGACTTCCACTTCCAGAGGAGATCATTATATCTAACCTAACCCTCTGATGTCCATCCAGAAGAAATGTCCATTTATCCAGTTAGAACCCAGAAAGAACAAAGAGGCTGCAGAAGCTGTTTCTAACTGTTCTTCAGTATCACAGTGATCCAGTTATAGTTGTGTGTACATCCATGGTGCACTGCAGACAGGAGCTGCTGACAGCTCATTCACTCACTGCTGATGGACACACTCTGACTACATGTGAATATATATAGGTGATATATATAATAGAGAATAGCAGTAGCTGACAGGGTCTCGCTCTCCTGATGGATTTATTGTTTCCTGTCGTCTTATTGGTTCCCAAACAGGCCTATATGTTGGTGTTAGCATGTTAGCATCTACACTTTCACACAAAAGTTAAATTTTACTCTGAGCTGATAAAATGCAGCAGAAGGAAAAAACTCAGAGATCCTCTTTAAAACACGAGGACGGGGTTTAAACTGCAGGAGGAGCCGGGTCAGAGTCCAGTCTGAACCGAAAGCTTTCAGAGAGATGTTAAGGTGAAACCTCTGACAGCTCTGTCTGTGGATGATGTCATCACAGTGCTGCTGTGACATCATCTGCTGACATCACAGCCCTGACAGTCAGAGGGGATCCTCCCTGAATGACCTCAGTGCAGCCCTGCAGTCTCTGGATGACTTAATCATCATGAAGGTCAGCAGAAAGAAAAACAGTCTCCTACTGGTTTTTGCTGGACAGCCAAAACCACATTTATAACTTATCATTTTAGTTTTGAGAAAAGAACCGTTTAAATTTGGGTCAGGCTGATAGTGAAGGAGACGTGCGGAGCTGCTAGACTGGTCAGATAGAAAAGGCTAACCTCAGTGAACTCTCCTGCATAATATAATCTGTGAAGTGTCTGCAGTAAATGTTTGTAACAACGTCCACTTGCTTATCTGTTCCTGTAGCTTTGAACCAAATGAAGCGGTCAAAAGCTCCGGGAGCAGCTGTAGAGCTTCAGTTTATAATAGTTGTTTCCTGAAGTCGAGAAAGACTCGGTCTGTTGAATGTGTAGAATATAAATGTTCGTGTTCAGTGTCGACGTTTTAAAAAGTGTGGGCCGTCGAGGAGAAACCTGATCAGTGATTCTGTGGGAACCTCCGTCTCCCTGAGGACGGCTTTGATGTTCAAATCAAACGAACCCGCCTCCAGAGGGCTGTCGAGTCGGGGGGGACACAGCTGAGTGTGTGTGTGCTGATGTTTGATGAACAGCTGTTAATGCTAATCAGTCAGAATACAGGCCGTTCATTGTGGATCATCTGACCTTGAAACTGCAGTTAAAAAAAGAGAAAAACGTGCAGCTGAAACACGTCAACAGCAAACTGAAGATTTCCAAAGTAAAAGTCCTGCAGTCAACATTATACTCAAGTAAAAGTACTCATTGTGCAGAGTTATACAGCATTATATAGAAAAGTGTGTGTTGTGAGAAGCTTTACACAATATGTTAATATTATTTAAAAGGAAACTGTTCTGGATCTGTTCAGAGACTGAAGCTCATTTTAAACAGACCTGAGTGAAGGTACAATGTGCCATGTTTTTACTGACACTAAATACAACATGTTCACTATATCAGTCAGAAATGTAGTGCAGTGTAAATATATGTATATATGAATGTAAAATAGTGTTTTAATGTGCTTCTCATGAACTCATAATTATGACTTCAGCAGCAAAATCAATCAACATCCTTTACATTCATAAATAAATAAAAGTTTATAACCAGTAGCAGCATCTTGAACACTGTATTTAACTTTAGTGGGAAAAGTTTCTTTTTGGCTCGTGACTTTTTAAAATGAGTCTTCGTCACAGGTTTCATTCAGGATGTAGGCCAGTTCAGACAAAGAGTATTGTTATTCTCAGATTATTGTTAGTCACACAGCAAAGCTGAGAGATTATTGTGTTGCAGAAATATGATTTTTCCCATTTTGTTAATGATCCTGTGTTCATGACATTTATCTTATAATCCCTGCAGATGGTTGAGAACGTCTGTGATGAAGATTAAACCTTGATACAGAAACAGACTGAGGGCTCAGACACCCTGTCTGTCTGCTCAGCAGCAGCTTCTCACTTCAACTTCTGAAAAGAAAAAGTCAGAATAAAATAATCGGAGTCTGGTCTGCGTCACTAAAGTCAGAACTTTGTGTCCTTCAGTCCTGGAGATCCTGCAGCTGGTGAAGAAGCGGGACCTGTTGTTGGCCGACACCCACATCCTGGAGCTGGAGCAGGAGTGCAGCGAGTCCGCCACGGAGCAGCCAGAGGACGCCACCAGCCCAAGCATCAAAGACGGCGGGCGGAGGAAGGCCAAGGACGTGGAGCTGCTGTACGAGGAGCTGCAGAAGGAGCTCTGGGCTGTCGTCTGGGAGTCTCTGCGCTCCCCGACGGCCGGGCCGAACCTGGGCCTGGTGGTTCAGGTGAGGATCAGAAGAGACACAAAACTCAGATAATCAATGCTGTTTTTGCCTTTTATTGGACAGTGACGGTGACGAGACAGGAAACCAAAGTACCCGCCCTTGATTCTTAAATATCAGTGCGGACCTCACCTGTCTGTCTGTCTGTCTGTCTGTGCAGGTGCTGCAGCAGGAGGAGCAGGCTGATAAAGACTGGACCCTCACTGAGGCTGCGGCCCCCGGGGGCCCGAGGCCCCGCCGTCTGAAGCAGAGGTGGAGGGAGGCGGTGGAGGAGGCTGCTGACGGCTCTCTGCCTCAGAGAGCAGAGTTCACGGCCGGAGAGCTGGACGGATACCTGGACCGGCTTCGAGCCCGGGTGGTGGAGGACCTGGGTGCCTCCAAAAGGAACGTGGTGTCCATTTACCCCGAAGACTACCAGCCCTTCCAGGTGAGAAAACACCTGGACACTGACGTGATGAGACTCAGGACTCCTCTGGACCTCCAGCTGCTCTCAGACTCACCAGAAACACTGACGGCTAAATGTTCACTTGACGATGCACTTTAACCTTTGACCTGACAGGTGTACGTGCAGAGCTACCACCAGGCGGTTGCTAGGCGACTGCAGGCCATCACTGACAACCAGCTGGAGATCACTGACATCTACTCCCTGCTGGACTGGCTGCACAACATATACAACAGGTACACACACACACACACACACACACACACACACACACACACACACACACACACACACACACACACACACACACACACACACACACACACACACACAGGTATCCACTGAGAACTGTGCAATCAGAGGTGCCTTAAAAGTCCCTTGGTGCATTTCTCCTGAAGAACGATGTAAACTGAATGTTTCCCCTGGTTCCTTTAGTTCCTTAAAAGGTTCTTGGTCCCCTGAGAGAGTTTCTGCGTGAATGTGTGTTTGTTCAGGCATCATGTTGTCTCTGTGTGTGTGTTGTTTCAGAGATGTTCTGGGGACGGTGTGTATCACCAGTCCGTTCAGCCGCTCTCAGCTCAGCCCTCTGCTGCCTTCAGAGACTGTGGACAGACTGGAGCTGGACTGTCTCAACTCTGTCAGGGTGAGACACACACACACACACACACACAAAGCTTTATTCATATAGAGCTTCAAACACAACAAAGAAAACAAATAAAGGAGAGGGAAAAAGTTGTTTTTCGAATCGGTGAAACCTCCTGACATATTTGACTCACTGAACAAATCAGAGAGGTGGGCCGTGATCCAGGAGGTCTGGGAACAGGTAAACTTGAGTTAGCACGATGCTACAAGCTACACACACACCAGAGGCCTGCACTACGAAGCCAGTTCAACAGACCCAGGATCTCTTTTCGTTATCTGGCTTCACTGAGCCTAACAACCGCGATCCCGCTAAGCGGTCACACGACGCTGGTTATCAGCTCGATAAGTCAACCCAGGATTTCCCAATCAAGCCATGAGCGCGTTCACATGAAAGAGGCGGGGTTTGCAGCATGTGACCAATCACAAACATGACAGGTGTGCTGGCAGCAGAGCGGCATACTTTACCAACGAAGAGCAAACTGTAATATTAGAGAAATATGAAGAATTTAAACATCCTCCAGGTTAAAAGCAACACAGCTGCAGCTGCTGAATGCAGGAAGGACAGCTGGTAAAAACCCGACTGTGTGAAGCGTAAATTAACAGGCTGATAACATCACTGCCCCGTCAGCAGTATTACATTAAGTTAATGTGTTGCTCAGATGTTCTTATGGAGTGTTTGACAATTTTAGCCTGATTCTTTCAGCTGCAACCCTGGTGGTGTCAAACAGACAATAAATAAATAAATATAAAACATAATTTAGCGGTAAATAGGCTTACATTCATAAGTACAAAGCTTTAGTGCTTCAGTCAGTCTCTGTTGTAGGACGACACAGATACGTCAGTCAATGCAACGAGAAACTATCTCTCATATAAACAGAGTTCCTCTCACGATCCACGTACCGAGCTCCACTTCTTTTCTATTGGTGATGTCATTTTCCAAGAGACCTGATTGGTCAGTAGGCGGGGCTTTTGTACACGTTGATCTGTTTTCTCGAACATAACCTGCTCCGGAGCAGAGGCCTGTACTACGAAGCGGGATTTGCGGTTAGCGAGGTAACTTCAGGTTTAACTCTGGGTTTTCAGTACTACGACGGTGGTTCACTTCTTACCGGGTTAAATCGCCATGGTAACTTATGCTGCACGGCAAACCTGCTCCAGAAGCAAATCCTGCTTCGTAGTACAGGTATGTGTGCCCCTGCATGTTTCTGATCAGCCGATGCAGTACAGTGTGTTACCAGGTGACGCTGCAAAAGTTGAGCCAGGGTTTATTTAAGTGGACAAACGTGGCTGAGAACGCCCTGCAGCTCATGGTTTAATGTGTGGTGCGTTTGTTTTGAACCCCGGCTCCTCCCCGTGCAGGCCAAAGTGACCACTGAGCTGAGCCAGGTCCTGGACGAGGAGGAGAAGAGATGGATGGAGTCGCTGCACATCGAGGAGTACCAGATCACTCTGGCCAAGACCATCATACAGGTACACGCTGTTACCGTGGTTACTGCAGGTGTGTCAGTGATTCCTGTCTGTTTAAATAAAGCTTATTGAATCAGAGTGAAGTGTTACATAAAGGTGGATTCCGCTGTGTTTGGTACTCTGATTGTTTTTCGAGTCTCTTTCCTTCAACTGCAGCCAAAGTCAACACCAAGCACTTCCTGATCTCTCACACACACACACACACACACACACACACACACACACACACACACATTAACATCATTCATTTCTTCTGCTGTCCTCTAGTGGCCAAAGAAAGTATAACAAGAAGAACACGCTCAGACAGTTTGAAGGTCCTGTGAAATGGACAGAGTGTCCTTGAACACACCAGCAGGGAGAATCCCTACATCATCACGTGATGACGAAGTCACTCTGCCAAAAAGTCAATTTCATGTTGAAGTTTGGAGTCTCTGCAGGCTGATTTTCATGGAACACAAACTCTGGAAAATCAATTGGATTCAAAACATCTAATTCATGGACAAATAAAATATATTGATCCTATGATTCCCATTTAAAATATCAACAGCAAACTTACAGACATTTGACTGTTTGCCACTTTGATTCGCTCAGTTAACCTCAACATATCCTGCACAGATGTTTCACATTAAAATCCTCAACAGACATAATGCTTCCTTTTCCTGGTAGGCTTTTAATGTGAAACATCAACAACTGAATTAATGACAGCAGTATTACTGAATACTGGCTTCTATATATATATATATATATATATATATATATATATATATATATATATAAATAAAAAGCTTAGTAAAGGACAAAAGTCTATAATGCTATGATGTGTGGCATCAGTCCACTCAGATAACATTCTACTGTATGCTTCAATCTGCCCTTGAAAATAACGTGTTGACTTGTATTTTAGGAGTTAAAACGCTGAATCTCACCTCTGTGGTCTCTGAAGGCTCCTGCTGTGTCTGTCTTCTGTATATTCTGGGTCTGTTTGGACGTCAGATTCACAGAGTTCACCACCTGTAAAATAAATCGCACCGACTGTGTTTGCTATTTCAGAGGCTGCAGGTGGATCTGGAGCGTTCGGCCTCCATCAACAGGAGTTTGGGCTCCAGAGTGGCTCAGTGCAGCCTCAACGGCCTGGCCGACTTCCTGTACAGGTGCACACTCACCTTCTGATAAAACAGAGCTGTAGAGTTTTATAATGATCAGGATTATGATGCTTGTGTTCGTCACTCTCTTGTTGTAGTTTCCAGCGTAAAGTTGAGATGTTTCACGAAGGGATGCAGAGCGGCATGTTTGGAGACAACGAGGATGGATACGTGTCCAAAACCATCGCCCTGGTCAACTGCTGCCCCCCGTTCAGGTACAGACCAACAGGTGCTGAGACCTGCTGCATCAACAAACTCCTCAGTGTGGGAATAAACTCTAAACTCTCTCCTAAACTTTTTCTATTAAGCCAAAAAAAAAAAGTTTCATTTCATCACATTTTTATTAGCTGGTAACTTTATTGGAGACAAACGTATAAAAATATCATTAACATTAACTGTTTCTTTTTACATGTTTCTCATCAGTTTCTGATGTGCCAATGAAAACATGCATTTAAATGTCTCTCCTGCTGCACTGAGGGTGAACTTTAGATTTCATGTTTTACTGACGCATTTCATAATTATTCCTTCTTCTTGCCTGTTTAAACTCATACATTTACTTAAGTTTTAGAAAAATTAAAGGAACTTGAACTTTACTTGAGTATTTTATTTCATGCTAGTTTATGGGAAATAATGTACTTTTACTCTACTCCATTTATTCAACAGCTATAGTTATTTTAAACATAAGCTTATAAAATATGATGCAATGTTATATATTTAACTAACCACCAACAGTAAAATGGTTAAAATTAGCTTCAGCTTGACCAACTACAACAGTAAAATGCTGCTTACACTGTTATGATCACGGGTGAGGAACCCAAGCGCAGACTGAGGCACAGGAAAGTTTTCTTAAGCGGACGTTTATTATCCAAACAACACAGGGAAGAAGGGGAAGGTGTCAGGAGGTACGGGGACCGAGCGATGAGAGGGAACACGGGGAGGTCTGGTGACTTGGCTGGGGTGAGGCGTGAGTGTGGAAAGTGATCCAGGGTCCAAGGCGGGCAGGCAGGCAATGATCCAAGGATGAACACTGGAGACAAGAGAGTATAGTCAATTTGAGAGGCTCACAAAAAACAGTAAATATCTAACTAGTTCGCTTAGTTAGCGGCCAAAAACACACACACTACCACTGTTGGTGACTCAATGATCTGGCGATGACTGACTGAAGAACCGGGGTCTATATGCTGCAGGCTGATGAGGCTGATGGAAGGCAGGTGTGCGTAATTAGGTCAAGCAGCAGGTGTGTAGGAGGGAGCTCAGCCAGGTCACGTCAACCCAAACAGGAGACACAAAGGGGGAAGGGAAACAGGAGAAAACACACAAACACAGGAGACACACAAGACAACGCACACCAAGACCATCACATACACATTAATGCATCTGCAATAATAATCCAATGATATAATATATAATGATATAATTCTGCATTGCGTACTTTTACTTTACTTACTTTGCTTTAATACATTTTTCCTGATAATACTAAAATCCTTTCACTTAAGTAATGTTTTCAATGCAGAACCTTTACTTTTAGTTGAGTATTTTCACAGTGTGGTATTAGTACTTTTATTCTCTGCTCTTACGTGTTAAACACTATAAATTCTTTCCAGAATCAGAAACTCTCGTTTCTTTATTGTTCCCAAATTAATCAGATTCACGAAGCTTTTTCACTGCAGACATTTTGACCTGTACCATTAATGTTCCAATGTTTTAAATGTTCATAGACTGTGGTCCTCACTTGGTAGGTATAGGATCATGGTCCCCGTTTGTTAATGTGCTGTGTGTGTGTGTGTGTGTGTGTGTGTGTGTGTGCAGGGGCTTCGTGCAGCGCTGTGCTCAATGCGATCCGTCAGTCAGTGAGGACTCTCTGCGTCGAGCCAACAAAGCTCTGGATCACATCGTCCAGCAGGGAGTCAGAGTGCTGTCTGAACGCCTCTACCTGCACATCAGGGTAACACACACACACACACACACGCTGAAACATGCCGACAATAAGTCAGTGTCTTTGTGACTGTGAACACTTGAGTGTTTGTCTTTCATTCAGGTTACCGTCTCTGTGTTGTGTTGAGGCAACACTGCTGTTGTCTCTGTATCAATAAAGCTTTTTGAATTCAATTTAATTTTTAACCTTTTATTTATTCTGGGAATGTTTGTGGAAACAGAGAGACTGAAAACACTCTGAAAGCATCACGCAGTTTGGTTTACTTTAGTTTAGGGATTAGTTTAGATTAGTGTAGTTTAAAGTTTAGTTTAGTTTAAGTTAGTTCAGTTTAATTTGGATTTATTTGATTTGGTTTATCTTAGATTAGTTTGGCTTAGTTTAGTTTAGTTTGGCAATTTAATTTGTGTAGCACCTTTCAACAACAAGGCAATTCAATTTGATATTAAAGATATTATGTGTCTGTCTATCTCCCTGTCTGTCTGCTTGTCTGTCTGCCTGCCTGTCTGTCTGTCTGTCAGCCATTCTTTGAGAGGCTGGTGAAGAGGAAGTGGCTGAGCAACACAGAGCCGTACGAGCAGATCGAAGCTCTCATCAAAGAACACTTCAAGAAATATCACCGCATGGACAGTCCTCCGTACCAGGTACAAACTCTCATGACTGGTTTACATGTTGTTTCACACCAAACTGGGAAAACCAGACACAGGTTACCATCCCTCCCTGTCTCCCTGTCTCTCTCACTGTCTGTCTCTCTCTGTGTCTCGCGCCCTCAGCTGCTGGTGGCGGAAGTCCACCGGCGGGTGGTGATGGAGTACCTTCGCTCGGTCATGCGAGGCAGAATCATCTGTACCTCTATGAAGATGAGGAAGAGGATGGCCGGCCGGCTCAGAGATGAAGGCAAACAGATCAAAGTCCTCTTCAAAGACCTGGTCGGTGCCATTTCTGTCAACAGTCTGACTTATTTAATCAAAGTTATATGAAAGATTAATGAGCTTTTATCTGTCTGTCTGTCAGGAGTCTCCATCCAGCTGGTTAGACAGCGCCCTGTCTCACATCTCAGAGATCATCCAGCTGGAAGACGTCCCCTCCATCCAGATGGAGGTCGGAGTTCTGGTGAGAGAGTTTCCAGACGTCAGGTACGAACACATCCGACAAATACAACTCTTCTTCTTCTTCTTCTTCTTCTTCTTCTTCTTCTTCTCCTCCTCCTCCTCCTCCTCCTCCTTCTTCTTCTTCTTCTTCTTCTACTTTGTCTTCTTCTTCTTTTACTTCTCCATCTTTTTCTTTTTCTCCTTCTCCTTCTTCTTCTACCCCTTTTTCTTTTTCTCCTTCTCCTTCTTCTTCTACCCCTTTTTCTTCTCCTTCTTCTACTCCTTCTTTTTCTTCTTCTTCTTCTCCTTCTCCTCCTCCTCCTCCTCCTCCTCCTTGTGAGAAAACCAAAGACAAAGCATAAACACATAAACACTTTCCTTCCTCTCTGATCGTGACATGGCTGCTCTGAAATGTCACCTTTAACCCACTGAGCCTGTGTGTGTGTGTGTGTGTGTGTGTGTTCTATATTAAGTCTTTTGTTATTGTTCTCCTCTTAGCGGTATGGATTATATTTACCTCCACACTGAGTCCTTAGAGACGTCTCTATACAGTCTGATCATGGAGCTACAATAACATCCTAACAGAAAAGGGTTTTCCTCTTTAACCCTTTAAAAGCAGCAGAAACTTAATATTAATATACAGCACATACATGAAAATGTGTTTTACATTTCCATTATTAATATCTCTTGACTATATAATCATTTG
The DNA here is from genome assembly GCA_008360985.2 of Macquaria ambigua. Lineage (NCBI taxonomy): Eukaryota > Metazoa > Chordata > Actinopteri > Centrarchiformes > Percichthyidae > Macquaria > Macquaria ambigua. Next base: position 27,759 of record VMKM01002561.1, read on the forward strand.
TATTAATAAGTAGATCAAAAAGGTTGCATTCAGTCATATCACGGAACATATCAGAGCTGGAGACATGAGACTTGGATTTTAGTTGCAAAAATGAGGATTTGCGACTCGTCTTGAATTGAGACTTGAAAGCAAAAAGGTAAGAAGACTTGAGCTGGTGAGAAATGCTTTATTGTGTGTAGTTGTGTCTTTTGGGGTTCTGCAAATGCACAAAGGTCATTAAACGCTGTTTGATTCCTCACTCCGAATGTTTCCTCTGTTCAAGTTCTCTGAAAACATGTGGAGTGACACCTCCTGTTCATTCCTTCCTCCCCTCTCTGTGTTCAGGAAGAAGCATGTGTCGGCCATTTTAAACATCCGTGGGATGACACGGCAGGCGGAGCGCCAGGAGATCCTCAACATCGTCAAAGACATCGAGAGCAGCGATGGCAGCGGAGCCGGTGGCGGCGGATTGGCCCGGTTGTCCCGGGATCGCGCCCTCTTCTCCGAGGTGCCGGTCACCTCCGAGGTCCACTGCCTGAACGTGGGCCTGAGCCGCATCGCCCTTACCGCCTCATCCTGCTTCACCACGCTGCGACCACGCAGACGCAAAACCCGAACACCTGTCCAGGAAAACCCGGACGATGTTCTTTGAACAGCCGAGGTCACCAGAGTCCGAGTCCAAACTGAGACTTTGACTCCATGTTTCAACACAGTCATGATTATTACCAGCTAAACTAACGTGGACCGAGTCTTTCCATCAGGCTGCTGCTTTAGAGGAATCCACCAAAGATTTGTTTCTTTTGTTTCTGGGAGACTTCGAGACTAATATGAGATTCACTTTTAATCATTTTGAATCTTTGATTTCAGTTTTATGAAAAAGTGCAACATTTACACTTTTACTTTCTGGGATCCTGATAGAAATAATCTGACTGCTGAGGGGACACAGTCTGATGGGAAAGGAACAGAGGAACAGACAGAAGTCCCTGGTGGACGAGTCGAGGAGTGACGATGATTCAAGGACGTGATGTCGAGAACTGAGGACAGAACTGGACTTCTGGTCTCAGCCAGTGTGCAGATGAACATTTTGATCACAGAGTCATCAAGACTTGACTCTTGTCAGCCCCTCCCCCACAGAATCAATTCTCAAATCATTCCTTTTCAATGAAACATGACAAATTGATTTGAAATCAGAAAATTCTGTCCGATATAAAAAAGCACTTTTCACCGGTGAATTTGGGATTTCTTCTGTGGAAAACAAAATGTACATGTTTGGTTGGATAATAATTATTTTTGATCCAAACTTTAAATTTTTTTCACTTAATGACATTAAGGAGATTCACGGTTGAGGCCTGGTCATATCCAAATTGTGTCACATTTGGCGAACCCAAAAAGAGAGAGAACACTGGATAGCATGTTCAAAGATGACAATTACAAGAGCGTTTTCAAATCTGGTAAAATAAAAAGAGACCACTGAAGGAAGTGAAGCAAATTACGTATGGGGACTCTACTCATTTCTTAAGCTGCGTTTCCACCAAACACTTTTGGTATAGTACCCTTGAAACCCGAACCTACATGTACCTAAACCCTAGATCTGTTTTGCATTTTCACTGCAGACAGTACTTTTAAATGTAGACGGGGTTACTGGATGTAAGTAGCATGACATCATATGTAACGCGACACAGTGAACAAAGGAATGCAAGAACATGATGGAGGACATCGAATGTTTCGTGTTCTTTCTTCTCGGTATGTGGCTGACTTGTTTATTACAAGCTTTGTTTCAGAAAAGGCAAGGAAAAGTACTTCCGAATTACGCATAGAGTCCTTTGTTGCGCAAGAAGAAACCATTCTGTTGACCAATCAATGGACTGCTGTGTTTGTAGCTCTGCCTTTAAGTCCCGTGTCAGTGTGCGAGGTACCTCAACAGAGGGGTAACAAAAGAACGGGATAGAGTGGAGTGGTTCTGTTGGTACCATCCACAATTTTTGCAAATGGAAACGCGAAAACATCCGTTCTAATGTGTAACGAACTGAACTGGACTGAACTGCTTGGTGGAAACGCAGCTTTATTGGCTCGCAAAAAGTTCACCGAAGATAGATGGACTTTATGGCTTCCCACCCAGAGACACCCACATAAAACCAAGTACTTCCAAACATACAAACAACAATAAACAGACAAATGGCCAGGTGAGGTAATCAGAGGGATCTGGACCAAACTACCTTAAACTCAACATGAAACTCTGCAGTGACCAGGCCTTGATAATGTAAAGTCCCTGTAAACGTACATTTCAGACATCACATGCGGGTTCGTACCGTGTTCATATTCATGTTGATTTTCACACATTTAACGAGATTTCATTTCATGTTTGTACCACATGATCTTCTAGGTTTGATAGTTTGTTTTGTTTTGTAGCGTCCCGACACCTTTCTGCAGGATTTCTAGACTTGGAGCTGAAAGGCACTTTATAGAGGATCAATAAAAGGAAACCAGTTCTCTGAACTGACAAAGACCGGAACAGGAGGACTGACCCAGACTGAATCAGGATTGCTGACTCTTAATGTCTGTACAGTCAGGATCAATAAAGTGGAACCTAGATCTGGGTTCTGGATTTGTTTGGGGGATTTCTGACCCATCGGAGTTTCAGAGGATCTTGTTTGAGCTCTTATAAATGTGGAGTTTGGTTTATAATCCCGGGACATGAGATGCTTTATGAGAGATGTAGTTTTATTGTTGCACATGATAAAATTGAAAAAAAAAGATATTTTAATCAAAGGTACTAGACGATGATCTGAGTCTCTCTGCTGATGGTGTATTAAAAGCAGTGATTATAGTTCAGCTCTTTGGTGTGATGAGGTTTATTATATATGTAGAGATTTATTATTTGTTCTTGCTGACTTTTACTGCAGAATATTTGTTGTTGATTCAAGTTAGTGTTAAACCAACAGTTGAGATGTAGAGAAATAAAAGGAGACCCACTACAGACCCAGAACAGAGATGGACTGAGGACCAATTAGGATTAAACATCTTCTCATAGTTTGTTTAGTCTGCGTTTCCTTACTTCCACATTTAATGGTTTTATATGTTTTAGCTCATTAACTACAAAAACAAACTGCTAATCATTTTCCAAACCATCCATCATTTTTTTTATTGATTATCTTCCTTCCAGGTGGCCATTGAATTCATTTCATTTCTATAAAAATCAAATTCTTCTGCTCAAAGTTTTGTTTCCATGAGACAGTTTTGAAAAATCTCATTGGTGCATTCAGGGATGCTCTCACATTTGAGAACTCCCTTACAAAAGTGTAGAGACTCGACAGCATTCCAACAGTCCCCGTAAACACTTTATTAGTGAAACTTTTAAAATAGAAAGGTATTGTTACACACTCTGACCACCAGGGGGCAGTGCGCACACATCGCTCCTCATGCTCTTAATTTCCATTTCCCAGCTGAGATGCACTTCAGATTAGAAACACTTCTCTGTTCTTCATCTCTTGTAAATGTGGATGTATGAATCTTTGCGTACAGAGATCAGCTTTCAGTGACAATAAAACAGATCAGATCAACGACTGTTGCTCTTTGATTTGTGCCATAAATCAATACTAAATCATTTATAAGGAGAATCTGAGTCATTACATTTTTAATTTTGTGTAGTTTTAATTTCCAGTTTGATTTTAGTTAAACATTTTCTTTTTTAGCAGATGTGGTTTTTAAGGTGTAATCTGAGAAATATCCAGCAGCTGTTTGAATGTGTTGAATATTTTTCTGATATTTTACTGATCTTTTTTCAAGAAGGACCTCAGCGCTTCACAGTCTGAAAACCTCTGGTTTGGTGGTTAAGATGCGTTCGATTCCAGTCTGAGACCTTTGTTACAGGTCAGACCTGTCTGTCTGTCTCCACGTTTCTGTCTGCATCAACTCTCGTTACTGACTAATGAAAGCAAAACAATTGACCAATAACGCAGAATCAGGAAGTTTTATAAGTGTCAGTTAAAAGTATGACAGTGTAGATTTGTCTCAGTCAACACTGATAGAACTTATCAGATTTTCTTCGAGACAGACTGATTTTCCAGAATCCGTGTAAACTTCAACTAAAATAAAGATTCAGAGTGAAACTTTGATGCGATTTATTGAAGAGTCGTCCGTCCACAGAGAGTAAAATGTTTCACAAGTGTTAGTGAGAGGTTTCCTCCTACAGAGATTAAAATATCACCGACAGATTTAAATACAATAAAAACACAATGATGACACAGTTACCCCTCCTCCTCAGGTTGTTTTCTCATTTCATTTAAAGGATCTGCTAAGCTGAACTCGACACACACCAGTGTTTGGTCATCAGTATTAGACACAGGCCTCCTCTCAAAGCATCATGGGAGCTGTAGTTAAATGAAGTGTTTGTTTTATCTGGAAATAACGAGGTGTTTCAGAAACTTAATTTATCTAAAAAGTCTGAACATAAAACGTCAGAAATGTGTTTCATCTTTGAATAAATTCTGATGAAGGAAACTGACCATCTATGACATCACTGTTCATGACATCACACAGTGTGTGGTCGAGGGGCGGGGCATATTGATCCGCAGAGTTTTTACTGATTTCCTCTGAAGAAGCCCAGAAACAAGTTTTTTTTTAATTTAGTTTGCATCCTCATAAACTGTCAGATAAAAAACTAACTGAAAATAAAGATCAGAGTCCTCCATCAGTCATAAACACATATTAATGAGTGTGTATTTTATTTTGTAGGAGGTAAGAGAGGGGCGGGGTTTCACTGTGTCATCATTTACCAAAATAAAATAAAATTGAACAAATGAAACATCAAATAGCACCAACATTAATTTCAGGCTAAATAAATACTCTGATGACATTTACAGTAAAAATATAAAACGGTCGAGTTCAAACATATTTACAAATCACAGAGAGATCATACAGAACCAGAACCAGGACCAGAACCAGAAACTTAAACAGGACCAGAAATAAAAAACTGAACTGACAGCAGACAAAAACCACAAAACCTCGACTAAAGATTTCACAAAATATTTTTCCTAAATCAAAGAAAGAGTCACAGGAAGTCACTTGATTTGAAGTTTTCAGCAGTTCATCCTGTTTGACACTTTGTGAATATTAAAACATTTGTATCGTCACGGCAACTCCAGACCTTTAGCTTAGTTTTTATATCAAACTATCAGACAGATAAATATTCAAGTGAACTTTGTTCATAACAAGAAGAAGACAACTCTGATTGAACTGAATCATTCAATCAAATAAGTGGAAGAAAAGCACAACATCAGCTTCTGGTTCTGTCCTGGTCCTGGTCCTAGTCCTGGTTCTGTGCTGCAGTCACTACTCGTCTGTTTTGTGTTGAACGAACTTCTGACTGATGCTCTCTTAAACTTAACAACATGAATAAAGAAGATGAGCTTCGGGAAGAGCTCCGAAAGAAAACTGGAACAAAAACACATTTCAAGGTTTGATGTCAAATATATTCACAGCTTCTCACACGATTCTTTCCCTACGTATCAACAAAATACTGACTGACCAATGACACGAGTCGCTGCCTCTCAGCTGACCAATCAGAATGCGTTCTCACTGCAGCTGTGGTTGGGCTGTGGGCGGGGCTGGAGGCGGGGCTAAAGTTCACTCAGTTGTCGTCGTTCTCTCTGATGAGGGGAGAACGTCACATCAATGTCACCAACCAATCAGCTGCTACATCACAGGATGTGACATCAGCTCTTCTATAACACTGGAGGAGCAGCCAGTTCATGGCTGTAATTATTATCCACATACGAGCTCCGGACACCGGGATGAAGATCCCTGACTGGCACAGGTGATGTAAAAATCACCGCACCTCCCCATGAGACTTAAATCCAGTCTGAATGGGACGTAAGAAATCTGTTCTGTTCAATGGAAATTAGGTTAATTTTAAAATCTAAAAGTTGTTTTACCCGCTAATTCAAAAAGTTAATTCAAGCCCAGAATTCCCACAGCTGGTGAGGTTTGATCAGAGGGCACAGTTCAATCTTCTTTGATTCTGTTGTGAAAGCTAAAATCAGACAACCCCAGTTCAAACTTCTGTCTGTCAAAATACACAGTGTTTGTGCTGCTCTGAGTCACTCCTGTTGATCTGAACAGGGCTGACTGATTGATTGATTGGCAGCGTTATCTTTAACATGACAGTCTCCCCTCACAGAGACAAACAAACGAGTCTCGTCCTGTCTGTCCTCTCAGACTCTGCAGAAGGAGGAGGTGAAGCGTCTTTTCGCTCCCTCATGCAGAAGGAGGAAGAGGCGAAGCGTCTCCTCGCTCCCTCATGCAGAAGGAGGAGGAGGCGAGGCGTCTCCTTGCTCCCTCATGCAGAAGGACGAAGAGGCGAAGCGTCTTCTCGCTCCCTCATGCGGGAGGAGGCGAAGCATCTCCTCGCTCCCTCATGCAGGAGAAGGAGGTGGTGCTCCTCCTCACTCCCTCATGCAGACGTTGCACCTCCCGATGTTCTCCCTCTGCTGCCAGCCCTCGGTCAGTGTGGTGGAGGGGCTGCTGGAGGTGGAGGCGGTCGTCTCCACCCTGGTCAACCAGAAACTGTAGATGTTGGCGAAGTAGTGGCAGGTTCCTCGAGGCCCCTGACACTCCACGAAGGGCTGGGCCCTGAAGTCTGTTAGACAGCTACCTGATGATGTCAGAGACTGGCCGCCGCCCTCATCACCTGCACCTGTATGCTGCAACACACACAGGAAATGATATCATCATCAGGTGTTAGACCGACGTCGTACATGTATTAGCCTAGTGGCAGTACCTCTATCACTGTAGTACCCACCATGAGGAAGGAGTATCCAGTCCACAGGCTCCTCCAGCTGGGGGGGCAATTTGGCTGGTTGGAGGTCTGGCTGTGCAGTGCGACAGGTGAGGAGGGGGCTTCACACACCACACAGCGACTGATGTGATCTTCAATGGAGGCTCCACCCACTGGCATACTGGGGACGGCCGCCGTCGTTGACAGCCAATAGGATTTATCATTACGACTGGCATAAGAGCAGGTTCCCATGTTACAGGAGGAGAATGGCATGGTGGAAAAGACCCGCATACACGACCCCGCCTGACCTAGAAATATTATTAGTACAAGTATTAATTATATAATAAAAGTCAAATTTAAATTATTCACAAGTATTTTCAACAGCTCACTTTACCAAATCGAAGATCTCTGGTTAGTTTAAATCAGTTCTCATTAAGGAACATATTATTGAGTGTGGATGTGTGTATGTGGTTCTCCTGAGGAACATTAATGTGCAACAGAGATGACAGGAACACTTTGAGAAACTCCTGAGCCCAACTGACACATCCTCCATAGAGGAGGCAGAGCTGGGAGGCTCTGGGGAAGGCTTGTCCGTTTCTCTGGCAGAGGTCACGGAGGTCATCAAAACGTGCTGCAGTGGCACCAGGTGTGGATGAAATTCACCCTGAGATGCTGAAAGCTCTGGACATTGTTGGGCTGTCTTGGTTGACTCTTCGGTGTCTTGTGGAGGTCGGGGACAGTACCTGTACCTGTGGGTACCAGGGTGGTGGACTGGAGGGTGACTGGAGGGTGAGCTCCAACTGATTGTTGAACTTCAGATTCAGGAGGAGTGATGTGGCTCCTGGAACAGTGGACCAGCTGTCTACCGCAGGGGTCATGGGTGTTTGTCCATCCAGTCTACATGTGTTTTGTGGGCTTTGTGGGGGAGTACTGTGGGCTTCACCTAGTGAAGGAGCACCTGGTGACTGGGTAAAAGCCCAGGCACAGGAAAGCAACTGATCATCAACTTCTGTGGACGGGTCCTGCACGGTCAAGGGAAGGGATCGTGCAGGTTTAGAGTAAAATTTAGGTGATGAGGATGCTGGCAATGGCACTGAATTGTCTGTGAAACCAAACTCTTATAAAGACCTGGAGCATGAAAAAACATGGAAACCTAAGTATGTGTGTGTTTATTTGTATATATATATACCCAGGTCCTGAGTGTGAGCCTTCTCCTGACCCTCCAGGTACAGCAGACTGTATCCGACCCACAGGATCCTCATGTTCAGTGGACAGGAGGGAACTATCTTTGATTGGCTGTGCATCACCAACAGGAAGCCAGAGTTCAAGGTTTTGCTTGGCCCGGGGGGACCACGGTCACCGACTGGACCAGGATCCCCTGAGACACAAAGACCACACAAAGTTACATTAACAAAACAAATCCACACAGGTGACACACAACAACTGCACAAACAACTCTAATCCAAACTGAACACCAAATTCACTGGCACAGCCACAACAAGCCAGTGCAAATACTGCAGTGTGATTGGTGGACTGCAGATTGTGGTCTCAGAGACTCATTTGTCTCTACTGGACCTGTATGTTACCTTCAGGCTGCTGCTCAGCTCAGTTTACTGTAAAGTTTCAACATTAGTTTGACCTTAACACGAGCTTGCTTGATGCACAGGTCTGCAGACAGGTGGAGGTCTTACCTTTTGCTCCCACTATTCCACTCTCCCCCTGCAGGCCTGGCTTTCCTCTGTCTCCAGGTGGACCTGGGGGGCCCTCAGGGCCTATTGGTCCCTCCAACCCAACGTCCCCCTTCTTTCCTGAAACACATCATCAACCATCCTAATAATCAGCTACACTGAGACTAAAACTGATGTTAGGTTTTATTTTGAGACTTTTCATGTGCTATCCCTCATTAAGCTTCAAAATTAACCTGAGCTGGTTCTGTTTTTTATTTGATTGGGATAACTGTGTCCAAATACTGTCTAATTATCATCATGACCCGCTTCACCTCCTGTTTCTCACCTTTGGGTCCCTTCAGGCCGACTTCTCCCTGGAGGCCAGCATCTCCAGCCTGACCAGGGAGGCCAGGGGGTCCTGGGGGGCCCTGTTGGGATGGAGGGTAAGTGGGGCAGGACACTCGTCCCATCTCCCCCTTTGGACCAATCAGCCCAGCAAATCCCTTTCCCCCTGGAGGCCCACTGGGACCGGTACAACCTTTAGGACCCTGATTACCAGGTAGTCCCATCGGACCTGGAGACCCCTGCATACCTGATCATACAAAAATACAAAAGCAGAGGTTGATGTCGAACACCAAGTCTTGAAGCAGAGTCATGTTTCCTGTGATTAGTCTGTTTTTGTCTCCATGTGGACACCTTGGAGTTCATTCTGTGTCTTAAAGACCATGTCCACTGACTGTGTTTGTAGTCAGTTAAACCCAGGGGTAGTTTTATTTCAGAAGTCAGTTAACTGTTAATGGAGCCTGAAGCTCCAGTGATCTCAGTGCAGCTTTTGATACCATAGATCACTGTATACTCCTAGACGTCTGGAAAATCATTGTGGTGTCTCTGGCCTGGCTCTCGCGTGGTTAAAGTCTTTCCTATCTGAAAGAGTGCATATCCTATAATAATACTACATAAACATTTTCAGATGTTAAATATGGAGTACCTCAGGGCTCTGTTCTTGGCCATCTGATCTTCTCTCTTTATATTTCACCTCTTGGCCTAATTATACACAGTCATGGAATTCATTTCCACTGCTGCGCTGATGATACACAGCTGTATGTGTCTGTAAAGGTGGATGATCATTCCCAAGTTACTAAATTGGAAGCCTTCTTGTCTGATGTGAAAAATTGGATGTCACGAAATTTCCTGCTCCACAATTCTGATAAAACTGAGATGCTGGTCATTGGCTCTGCTCAACATAGACACAAATAAACAAATAACAGTAACTCTTGACAACTGTATGATGTCTCAAAGTTTGACAGCCAAGAATCTTGGTGTTGAGTTTGATCCTACCCTCTCTTTTGATCAGCACATTAAAGAAATCACCAACACGGTATCCAGTACTCCATAATACTTCCATGGTACAGACACGCTAGCCAATCAGAATAAAGTACTTTCCCTGACCATGCTATAATAATTACTAAATAATAATTATTTGGTGAAATTTAAAAATGTAGTTTTTTCTCAAGAAAATGTGCACTGTGTATCATTTGTATCAGCATCTTTTCAGCTTTACCAGAGACAGTTCTTCAGAGGCAGACCACCACTGTGTCCTTTTAGTGTTCAAAATGTTTGAAAAGCTCAGGAGCTTCACATTAAAGGAAACACCACATTCAGACTGAAATCAGAGTGAGTTATGTTGTGCTCAGGTGCAGCTTCAGTACACCTACAGTTCAGTTCTGACAGGTTGTGAAGTGAATCTTCTCTGAGTGAAGATCTGTCAGCAGTAACATGTTGGGTATCTTCATATAAAGATATCTCAGATAACAGAGAGAGTCTCACCTTTCACTCCTGGATTTCCAGAGATGCCTGGAAGTCCTTGGGGGCCCTGAGGTCCCTTTAGGCCCTCTGGCCCCTGGTTACCTGTGTCCCCATTGTCCCCATCATCTCCAGGTACTGGAAGGTTCTGACCTGGATCCCCCATGTCACCAGGACAACCTGAAACACCAAACAAAGGTCAGAGGTCATCCAGTGTGATTTATCTGCTAAAGTTTATTAAACCTTAACGTTAAAGTCTGACCTGGCTCTCCGTCTGGTCCAGGATAACCAGGATCTCCACAAGGTCCTGGGACTAGATCTTTACAGTCTGGTCCAGGTTTACCTGGAGGTCCATCACTACCTGTAGGTCCTACAACAACAAAAAAAGACATTACTGACAGAGAGTCAAACCAAAGGTCTGATCTTTAGATTGATCAGTGGGTAAACTGTGACATTTACATCACTGCAGGTCTGTCACATCCTGACCCTGATGGGAATCACACTGCTACAGACCTTTGGGTCCTGGAGGGCCATTGGGTCCTGGTGGGCCGGGCTGGGATGGGCCAAAATGTCCTTGAGGACCAGGAGGACCCTTATCCCCTGGAAGGCCTTTATAACCTAGAGGACCCTGCACACCCAGACCTAAACAGAAAGACATTATCCTTGTGATGCTGATGACAGTCCCAGTGACTCTACCAAACTACACTTTATTTTAAAAACTAAATAAAAGAATGAAGTCTCACAAATGTCTCTAACTTAACAAGTCGGAGGTTCATTAAGTTTCACACAAACTTACTGCTTCCACCTTTATTCATTTTTCATTTTTGAATCTGCTGTAAAACCATCTCTGTGTGACCCTGATCTATATGTTGAACACATTATTAATACATTATTATCGCCCCTTTGTCACACTAAGGTTTGGACAGAATCCTCCACATTTTTAATCACATCCTGTAATGTCTCATTCACCTGCCATAGGTGGAGAAACCTGTTTCTGCGGGGTGGAAGTCGGAACAGGTCTACATGTTTGTGCAGCTGCAGGAGCTGGTAAACTCCAAACTACTTTCCAGCTGAACAACAGTCCAAACAGTTATAATCCAGAACAGAAATTTGTACAGACACCATCACCATATTTCTTCGGGCATTTATTAGATAGTGACAGCTGAAGAGACAGAAAAGGCGAGAGAAAGAGAGAGAGGGTGACATGCAGCAAAGGTAAGGAGCTACCTGGGTGCCCCACCAGGCTGTTTAACTGGAGGAGTTGTGGAGCGAGGTTGGAGGTTTTTATCTGTTGTCACAACAAGCTCATAATGTCCTTCCCTGAATCACTGGGGATTTTGAGAGTAGCCCCTTTTGCAAGTTTTTCATCCATTACTGACAGCTGGCTTGCCAGGCTAATGCTACATATCCAACCCAAGGTGAGCTCAAAGCTTTATGCTACAAAACGGCCAGAAACCGACCCCACACAGGAACTGTTATCGGGACCCGCTGGGTTAAGGTCAGGTAGCTGAACTCTCCTTTGGTCACATGATATCAGGTGGTTGTATTTGTGGGGAGATGCATCATTATGTCATAAAAGTATAAATGTAGTTTCAACAGAGAGAATTATGAAAGAGAAGATGTTACAACAGCACGTTTGTTTCATCTCCCGTTTATCTTATGTCTATATGTCTGTATGTTAGCAACTGACTGTAGTGTGTTTGGTGTGTGTGTGAGAGAGAGAGACTCATACCTCTGGTCCCTATGTCCCCCTTCACTCCTTTCAGTCCATCCAGTCCGTGAAGTCCCAGCGGTCCGGGAGGACCTGACCCAACAACCATTCGTAAAAAGCTAAATGTAAACTTATTTTGACCAGCTCACACATCTGTGCACTGTAATCTGTCAGGTAAATATAATAACAAACAACCTACAACTATAGAAACTATAAAAATAAAATGTAAAGTAAATGTATCTGTATTCAGTATCACCTACAACCACCTTTCTCTCACCTCACTTGGAAACCTAGCCTTTTTGTTTGGTTTTGTCTCCCAGGTGATCTAATGTTTGTTTGTTTGTTTATTTAAGAAGGGACAATGCACATTAATTGACATGGGCACATAGGTCCATCATGTAAATGTGCCAGATTTAGCCATACACACTAATTTTCATTTGAAATGTGATCATTAATCTAAAGTTACTTAGCTATAAATGCAATATTATCAACATAAAGTTGGTTTGTGGTCTTCTAATATGAATCAGTGACATTTGAAAATACTGAAAAAAGACCTGAGGGTTTAGTTAGTAGCTTGAGTGGATTGAGAGTGTTTTAACATTTCACAGTTATGTTTGAATGTTTTGCTTTAGGTTTTTTATCTGTATTTTTATTTGTGTACTTTAGTGGTCGTTTTGTTTCAGTGGTATCTTGTGGCCACATTTGTTCTATGTGTTACTTGTTGTGTATGTTCCATGTTCTCAAGCTGCTTGGGTGAGCCAAAGACAGTTTTCCACTCTGGTGGACAATAAAGTTGTATTCTATTCTACTTTATTCTACTTACTTTTCACTAGGCTAACATTAATTCCAGTCCAGTTTCTAGTATAACCCCACCCTAACTAGCACTAGTTCTAGCTCAGCTACACCTGTCAGTCACATGACCCTGGTCTTGCAGGTAATAGTGGTCCCTGGAGAGTCTCCTGAAGTAATGCTGCTGTATTTATTTTTCCTCTGCACAGGAACTACTCATCTGGAGCTTTTATTTTGACAATCAGCTTCAGATAGCAGGAAGTGTCAGGTGAGCAAACTGTACTTGTGTCATTTGCATCTGGCTGAGATCAATGTGAACCAGCTCCAGACCTGGTCTGGACAAACTGATTATAATGTGTTGTGAGTTTTTCCTGATCCAGATCATAAATCCAGATACACATGATATGTTAATACGACCTGGGGACTAAATTTTAAGAAAAATAAACTCTAAGTGACCTTCCCCCTCCTCCACTAAAGAAAAAGATTTAACCCTTCTCTTTCTGCTAGACAATCTTTGATACTTTCTAAGCTAATAATCTTTAATGGCTGACATGACAGTAGGTCTGAGTTTGAGTTCTGACCTTGGAGTCCTGGGCAGCCCTGCGGTCCTGGAGGACCATCAGCACCCGCTTTACCAGGAAGACCTGGAAAACCTGAACGACCTCTGGGACCTGAGGGACCGTCCACACCTGAAATACAGACAGACAGACAGGGTTAGGGACAGAAGTCAGCTCCACCTTCCTTCTCAGGCTGGCTGGATGTTGATGAGTTTCAGGATTCCCATTCTGCTCTGAGTCTGACTGAACAGCTGCTGGCCTTTACTGGTTTTGGATGGTACCAGGCCACATGACTCAGCTCATGTTACAGAATGAAGGTGTAAAGACTGATGAGGTCCAGGTGAGCTTCTGTACCTGGTTGACCCAGGTCCCCCTGATAACCTGGATCTCCTTTGCATCCTTTCTCTCCTGGACTCCCAGTGAAACCGGGTTCTCCAGGATCTCCTCGACGTCCAGGAGGTCCTGAGAGAGAAAAACAGCTGATTCATACAGAAACTCACCTGATGGTTTATACAACAATCAGCTTCACCCCAACACGTCACTAAAGATCATATTCAATAACAGATTCTGTCTTCTGAGAATTTACAGACTTTAAATATATTTGTGTTCAAGCTGCTGATCTTCTTTATTTCCTATTTCCATGTATGTACTATTAATAAAGACTCTGTTACCGCTGCAGAACCAGAATCAGATTATCACCTGAGGGCCCGAAGTCTCCAGGAGGCCCCTTGTCTCCGGGTGGACCAGAACAACCAACAGAGTCTCCTTTATCACCTGAAACACAAACACAAACTTTACACAGCCTGCGCAGTAGACAAGCAGAATCAGTGAAGGAATCAGAGATCAAATCCTTGATGTCTCTTTGTATTTCATGTACGAAAGGTGTTAAAAATAAACTTAAATCTTAATAAATCTGCTGAGTCATGGTGGTAGGGTGGGGTTAGGAGTTAGGGGTTAGTTCCTACCTTTGGGTCCAGCACATCCTTGGTAACCGGGTTCTCCAGGTTGCCCCGGACATCCCAGGTCACCCTGCAACCACAAACAAGAACATATCAATATTTATATATATATATATTCTTTGGTTCTAATGTTCAATCTTCTGTTTGTGCTCCTGCAGACTTTGGGGTCTCCAGCTCCACCTGGTTAAATACATGGAAGTTCATCTGCTCTATATCTGTGAGGGTGTTGACAGGACGTTTTACACAGCAATATCCCTCCCAAATCCTCAATAGTCTATTAGGATTTCTGTTAGTGGAGTTTTAACAGTTTGTTCATCAGAGGTTATTATAAAGACAACTTTTATCTTACTAGATCTCCGCTCTCTCCGGGGAAGCCGATGAGTCCTGGAGGTCCTGGATGTCCAGGTGGTCCTGGAGGTCCTGGTTTTCCGCATGGTCCCGATGGTCCTGGAAGTCCTACGATGCCAGGGGGTCCGTTGATGCCTGGATACCCTGGTATACCGGTAGCTCCTCGCACACCTTTATTTCCTGTAGAGACAGAGAGTGTTTGATGTTAAAAGGTTCAGTGGAGGATCAGACTGATGTTACTGTGTCACAGAGACCCACACAGGATCAAGGGAAATCAAGCTTCAGCATTAACTGTGGCTGTATTCGAAACCACCTACTATACTAGCAGTACGTACTGATTTGGCCAAAATGTAGCATGTAGTATACAGTATGCAAACAAAAGCAAAATCTGCAGTATCTTATACTGATTCTGAAATAATCTCCAGTATGCATCGAACCAGTACCTCGCCTACTGTGTCCCACAATGCAAATCGCTGGCGGTGGTTGCCATTAACCTTCATTTACTTCACCTCAGCAGTCACCAAAATCTGTTTCTGAACAAATTAGAAGCGAGAAATAAGCAACCAGCTGCTGAATCATCACTCATATTAGATCTACAAGGCCGAATTTAAAAATTTGTTCCGACTTTTCGTAAGGCGAGGACACTACTGATCCGACTGCTAGCCTATTAGCTTACTACTATAACTTCTCATAGAGGTTAGCAAGTTAGCTAATGTTAGCTTGCAGTTTACTGCATACAGCCTGTGGTGGTAGCTCATTAGCTGCCAGTGTCTATCAACAAACTAATCTTTTGTACCATTGGTATGCACTGCCTCCAGGCAATAGCCAAAGCCTTGCACTCTGAGTCCGACACTGACAAAAGCTCTCACCTCCTCCCACCTAATCGGCTTTTATATGTTACAAAACTAACTGGCAGAGATCAGAGTGGAAGCATTAAAGCCTTCAACAGTGTTACAAATTCACTCAGTACTGTGTGACAAAGTTTGGTTGTAAGCAGTGCAGGCGGTGACTACCGTGAAACCTGTATACTCGACTCGACTAGACTCAACTGGACTCGACTCCTTTGGTAAGACTGCAGTTTGGTTGATAGTTACACACCTTTAAGTGCCTGTTAGTGTTAATATTTGTTTTGCATTTTGATTTAAATACTTTAATCATCTCCAGGTCATTTCTTATTTCTGATCCTGTCATGATACAACATACATACTGCATACTAGTTATATGAGTTGCTAGATTTTTGTTGATCATACTCATGTTAGAGAGGTGTTTTCAGACTTCTTATGGTTCTTAAATGTTTACCAGCTCGAGGTTTTCAAAATTGTCTGTGATAATAAATCCAAACCTTTGAGACCAGCATTCAGGTGCTCAGTGTGGAGGCAAAGAGGTGTTTCCAACTTTCACAGAATACCTGAATGCAGCACTGAACCTCTGATCTAAAGAGGACATGACCCTGCCACTTCCTGTGTGACACCACACCCTGACACTGGTCTCTATGGTAACAGCTCTGACCTCGTGGTCCAGGAAAGCCGTTAATGCCAGAGGGTCCTTTTTTTCCTCTCTCTCCTTTGATGAGGACATACTTGGTGTCTCCTGGAGGCCCTGGGGCCCCTTTATAGCCTGCAGGGGACACACATAGCAGAGGCTTTCAACAAAAGTAGCAAATGAGTTGTGAATGATTTTCAGCTCTGTGTCAGCAGGAGGAGTGTTATGGAGGCCGAGACCTGACTATTGGTTTAATTTGATCCATTTATCTGTGACACTCAGAACGTCTCAACATGTTTCATCTATTATGTTTCAACAATTTTACTTTGATAAACTACAAGTGTAAGTGTAATAAACGAGTACTGCAGTAGTACTGTAGTATCACTCAGTGTTTACCTTTCTCTCCTTTTGGGCCCTCACATCCTGGAGCTCCGTCTTGTCCGTTGAACCCTCTCTCCCCCATACTCCCTGGAGCTCCAGGGGTTCCGGTATGTCCAGGGACCCCTGGCCGTCCGTTCTGGCCGTGGGGCCCCATCAGACCTGAAACACACCGTGAGTATTTCTGTGAACCTGTGTCATCAGGAAACATTTAAACACTGGTGTGTTAGTGGGAGGAGCTCACCTTTCTGACCATTGGGCCCCGGCAGTCCTGAGTCTCCACTGGGGCCAGAGGAGCCCTGGGGCCCTGGGTACCCTGGGAAACCTGGAGAGCCCGGTTTACCTACAGGGCCCTGAGGGCCAAAACCTGGAGGACCCTGCTCCCCAACCTCACCTTTCTCCCCCAAAAAACCTGAACAGAAATATGATGACATCACAGATTAAAGGAAGATGCGGATATTTAGGTAAACAGAGAAGAAGAAGTAATTTATTCTGATAGACAGCATTTTATTTGAACAAATAACTAAATATGTGAACGTATCTGTAATATGTAACTGTAACTATGTAATGTGAAGTGAAGTGAAGTGAAGTGAAAGTTTACCTGGAGGTCCAATGGGTCCCTGAGGGCCAAAATGGCCCATGGGACCAGGTTTTCCTGCATCACAGAGGTCAGATGAGGGCCCCTGGGGGCCAGTTATACCTGGGGCCCCATCCTGTCCTCTCTGGCCCTTTGCTCCGGGGCCCCCAGCCAGACCCAGGGCTCCTGGATGAACACAGGAAATAATTCTGAATATATGAATCTGATTTCACTTCTTCTCCCATCAACCCTATACTTCCTCCTTCTGCTTTGTGTTTACCTTATCTTTGTTGTTAAGTAGCTTTGAATTCAATACATTTAATTATTATTTTGACACATTTTTAAGAAAAGGCATGACGGTTGAGAAACACTGCAGCGCCCCCTGCCGCTTCAATCAGTTTGTGTTGGTCAGAGTGTCCACTTTTGTGCATTTACTCAACGAGTAAGTTTCAGGCTTTAGTTTTGAGGGAAAAATATTTGTGTTGTAGGCCAGTTTGTCTGAGCACAGAAACATCATGTATACTACAACATTTATATTGAAGGGTTAACACGCACACAGGAGGTCTGGCTCACTTAGTAAACTATACTTATGTAAAATATAAAGCAGTAAAACCAGAACAGAACAGTTTGACTCTTTCACCATCTTGAAGACAGAATGTAATGATGATGAACTGATGAATCAATACATTCAGCTTTACATCTCAGGTCCAGTAAATCACCTTGTAGCCCGCCGTTGCCGGGGGAGCCAGGCACTCCTTTAGGTCCCTGAGAGCCTAGTGGCCCCGGAAAGCCGATGGGTCCGGAGGGCCCGACATCAGAGTCTCCTGCTGGGCCCCTGAGTCCAGAGGAGCCTGGGAGTCCCGGAGAGCCTAAACACAGTTAAACATACTGTCTCTGTGCTGTTGTTTTGGTCCGAGTATGATTATTGCGTTCTGACCAAACCAATTGTACCAACAGAAAAACTGGATGATACAACACGGGTTAGAAAACACCCTTAAACACACATTTTCATGTCCGAATCAGTTTTTCAGAGAAACAGGTTTAAACGGGTCAAAATGGACGGTTTTGGAGTGATCTGCACCTTTGAATGATGTGTACAACTACTGAAATAAGAGCAAGGTTTAAATTAACAATTTTTGATTAAAAGGAGTAAACAGTCGATGGCAGTGTGAGTCACATCGCAGACAGACAGGTGACACTACCTGGATCTCCACCATAACTGAAGCCTTCGGGTCCTTCTTCTCCAGTATCTCCAACAAAACCTGGAGGTCCTGCAGGAGGAGGACAGGATATATGGAAAGGTAATGTTACAGATAATGTGAAGGACAAGTATGGTATAGGTGTGACAGGTGAGTTCTGGTACCTTGTCGTCCAGGTGGTCCAGGAAGTCCAGACTGTCCTTTGTCTCCTTTAGCTCCATCAGGTCCAGTGATGCCACGAAAACCTGGAGGACCCAGGAGTCCTGTGTAACCTGGAGAAACAGACAGATGAACATACAGGTGGGCAGAAGGTCAGACAGACAGGTGAACAGACAGACATGTTATAGATGGTATTTACCTGTGTTTCCAGTGTCTCCCTTCTGTCCGGGGGCGCCGGGGTTTCTGGGTACATGGGGCAGAGTGTCACCTGCAGGGAGGGGAGGAGTCAAAAAGAAGAGGAGGAGTCAAACATGAAGTGGGAGAGGCTATAGAGAATTTTAAGGAGGAGTCAGGGAAAGAATGATGAACCCTAACCCTGCTGGAGTTGGTTTCTGCAGATTTTACTTAATTTAAAGGTGGCTTCAGATTGCTCTTTACCTCTAACCCCCTTTGGCCCTGGGGGGCCAGTGAATCCTGGAGGTCCCGGGTCCCCAGGTGCCCCACGCTGTCCTACTGCTCCAACTACACCTTGTCCTGGGGCACCTGAAGGTCCTGAGAATCCCTTTGGCCCTGAGAGTCCTGGGAGGCCCCTTTCTCCAGGAGAACTGGGGAAACTTTCACCCTGAAAAGAAACAGAAAAATGATTTATAGATGAGAGGGTAACCAGTGACATCATTCAGCCAACACCCCCTACAGGCTGCAGTGTTCATTACAGCTACAATCTGAACAAACAACATCCTGATGATTTATTGATCTATATTAGAGTCTTGTTTTCCTGTTTGTCTTCCTTCTATTAGGGGGATAATCGTGCTCTAGGTTGTGGAACTACAGTTCCCATGATGGGGGATGTAAACAGGACGTATAATGTTGTCATGAAATCAGTTAGTTAGCTACGCTGAATTAGCTATTAGCACTTACTGTTCAATGTGTACCCATGGATGTACAGACAACTATCACTGGACAGGATCAGAGTTCATCCTCTGAGGAGCTTTATGTAATGTTGGTAGCTGTTCAGCTGTCTGTCTCTGGACCAGGTGTTGGACAAACCCACTCCTCCGTTTGTTTCTGAGAAACTCTTTTACCTCTTTGAGACTCTTTCTGTACTTTTACCACACTATCCCTTTCTACTTCCATATGGCTGTGAGTTCACCTGGAGTGTCTGACTGACCTGAGGGCCGGGGTTTCCAGGGGCTCCTGGGGGCCCATCGAGTCCTCTTCTCCCTGGGAATCCTTGACTGCCTAGAGGGCCCTGCTGGCCCCTGTTTCCTTTCCCACCTGGAGACAAAAGTCCAATCAGAACCATTGATAAACTAACATGACATCACAGCAAAAGTCACATATTAATTAATTTTCCTTCTTCTGCCTGGTCATGTCACAGTTCACATCAGCATCTATATCAGTATTTACAAGGGGTTGTGTATTGATCCTTTTTTATTATTGATGGTGCGAGTGTAGCAGGAAGGATGTGACGCTCACCATTTTAATTGAATTTATTGTGATTTACATAGAAAAATTATTATATTATAGATTATTTTTGACATACACCATTTTCATTTTGTGAGTAAACTTTTAGTGTGGATTCTACTCACTGCTTTGTAAATGTAGTATGATCAGTGTTCAGGTCATCATTTTCGACTGCATCAACTTTTAAGTTGTAACCACAAACAAAACTAAATAATTTATATATTAAGACCAATTCAACAAAACAGGAGGGAAGGTCGATGGTACAGCAAAAAATAAACTCTCGGTCAAAACACACAAACCTGAGACAGAGTTGTTGAACTGCTGGTGTGTAGAGTTCAAGAGAGATGAGTGTTTGATGGTTAAACTCACCTTCAATATCCACCACAATGAAATATCCCTTCTGACCTTTGAACCCTTTCACACCTGGAAATCCACCTAGACCCTGCAAACAAATCAATCAACCAATCAATCAATCAAAACAACAGAGAGTGTACTCCTGGCTCTGTGCTTCATGATCTCTGACCCTGTTGTCTGGTGTCTCACCTGTTGTCCGCGCTCTCCTGTGTGTCCAGGTAAACCGTTCTCTCCTCTCAGCCCCTGGGCCCCTGGGAGTCCTGGAAGTCCCGGAGACCCCGGGTCACCCACAGGGCCCAGGGCACCCCTCAGTACAAGTGGGGGGCCACAAGCACAGTTGCCTTGGCTACCTGAAACACAGGGAGATTTAAAAACAATGATATAAATCATTAACATGTGGAGTTCCTCAGGGAAACATCCTGGAGCTTCCGTTCTTTCTATTAAACCTGATGTACGGGATAACAGCAGACAAGCTGTATGTTAATAGATGACGTGGAGGCTAAGAACCACTTGATGAAAAGCTGAGGGTGTTTGTCCTTTTGATTGGTTGCAGAACATCAACAAATCCTTTTTCCAGTACTACCATCACCTACCACCACCTCTCTTCAGACTACATCAGTGACCTCCTCACGGTTTATGTTCCTGACAGATTACTTTGTTCTGCTCACATTAACTGTTCCTTGGTCCTGGACCGAAGCCTACAGTGATGCTGCATTTATTTCATACGGCCCCTGAGACACTTCCTGTGTTGATCTGATGTGACATCACTGGCTGTGAGCTCTGATGTAACCACCCCTTCAGTTTTTCATTGGTCCATAAAGACATCAGTCAGTCCCTCAAGATGTTAGTCAGTATGTCCAGACACTGACCTTTAAACCCTGGTGAGCCCTGGGCCCCCGGGGGCCCCTGTTCACCTATCTCTCCAGGCTCTCCTGGGCCCTTGGAAATACAGTATCTACCTGAGGAAGAAAACAGCAAGTCAGCGGGATAACAACAGGAAATGATCTGTATTGATTATTAATATTAGAACATGAAAATAACTCCACTGAACCGATTGTAATAACTTTAGATAATGACATCACCAGGTGTGTCTAAAAGACAGGTATAGAACCACAGGTGTAACACCAACAAGAAGAAACAGTGTTCTCTGGTACCCGGACTACCCGGTTCTCCCTTCGGTCCTCTGGGTCCAGGGCATCCTGGTTTTCCAGGTTCTCCAGGTGTGGGTCCGTCTATAGGCACCGGACCTGGACCTCCTCTGTCCCCTTTGGATCCTAGAACTCCCCTCTCACCTACAACACCTGCCGATCCTGAAGAGGAACAACAGAGAACTTTATTCATTGACTTACCACCTTAAATCTGATGATAGCGTGAAAACTGTGAATTTATAAACAGAACAGGTTAAATGTTTTAAATGTGTGTTTGTATGTTCTCTGATAGTAACTGTGATGTTCTTGTTACTGAATGTCATTCATACATCAGCAGAGTCTGTCATGTTTTTACATTATTAAACAACTGAACCTTCACTGTCACTGCTGTTTGTTCATCAATCATACTAAATATCACTAGATATAATGCTGCCCTGCTCATGGGCTGCAGGTACTGACCAGGTACGGATCTGCCGGGGGCTCCTGGGGGGCCGTGCATTCCCATCAGCCCCATGTCTCCGGGAGGGCCCTTCAGTCCGGGGCCCCCAGGGTCTCCAACGTCACCTGGAAGACGTGAGGCAGTTAGTTGACATCATACAGAGGGATGACATCATACCAGAGTGATGACATCATACCAAACACACAAAGACAGAATCTGACGTTTGAATCTGATCATGAGTCATCTGATCGATCAGTGTGTATTGATCCGTACCAGTGTGTGTGATTTCTGCGTCCTGAGGGAGGCCTTTAGGACCTGGATCTCCCATCATGCCCTGGGAACAGACAGGCTCATTACAGACTGTATATACACAGACCGGAGCTCATCTCTCATTGGCTGGTGTCCTCTACTTTAAACACACATCAGTTTTATTACAGAGAATAAAAAGACTGAAAACACTGCAGTCAAACAGCTCAGGTGTCACTGTTACAGGTGAGTTACAGCTTCTTCCTGGTTCCTGTATACACCTGTATGTTAGTATTATGGAGTTACACAGCAGAGACAGAACCATGTTTTTACTGCACTTCATCACAGACAAACAGACTGACCTTAGGGCCTTCTCTTCCAATCAAACCTGGGAGACCTGGACTTCCCCGAACCCCCTGAAAACAGACACACACACACACACACACACACACACACACACACACACACACAGAGTCCTGTAAATGAAGGTCCGTCGGCCAATTTATTTTTGGTAATACATAATGATTTTCCTCACTTCCTGTGACACCTCAACTACTTTCACCTGTTACATGTAAAGTGAACTACTTTAAGTGAAGTCTGTCCACTCCAGTGTTTATCTTTGGTTAAACATGATGATTTTCACCACTCACACTTCCTGTGACACTTCACCTGCTTTCACCACTTAGTGATGAAAGTGTAAGTGATGGAAATCATTACATATTACCAGAGATAAAGTTTGTCTTTAAAACGCTCAAGTTATCTACACAAAAAATGATCAGTTGACAGAGATGGTAATTTTAGGTTTGATGAACCAAACATACGACTTTGATTAAACAGTGTAATTTGTAAAGTTGAGTAAACTCAAAAATACTTTAAAGATGGTTCCCTTATTATTATTTGTATTATTATTTTGTCAGCTTTTACATGTTTGCAGTGTGGAAGTTCATGTTTTGTTGACCCACCTTGAATCCTTTCTCTCCGAGCCGACCAGTCTTACCAGAAAATCCCTGAAACACCCGAACACACCACACGTGTTTACACAGAGACTGAAGTTTCATTAGTGACCTGAGAAACTCTGAGAGTGACGTTTACAGTAAATCTCAACACTCATTCTGTAACCTGACTCTGATCTTAAAACCACAACTAACCAATCAACTGAATCTGTTTATTTTGTGCTCATGGGACCATTTTAGTGGGAGTCAGTCAGACTGATACTGATCAATACTGATCAATAATGTGAAGATGGAGGGTTACTCACCCTGGGTCCAGGAAATCCCACAATCCCCTTCTCTCCTTTGATCCCTGGGAGACCGTCCAAACCCTGAAACCACAAACACAGAACCTCATTACCTCCACGTTCTTTACGTCCAACATTCACAATAATCAATATGTGATCAATTACATCCTGTTCTCATCTGATGACAAACCAACAAGTCATGTCTAAATGTAGAAAAAAACAAAATAAACTGAAGTAGAACCCTGGAGAACCCTGGACCCTGTGTTCCTTCAGCCAGATGTTCTAGTGGTTTGATCTGATATCTAAACTTACCAGCAGTCCCTGAACTCCACAGACACCGTTAAGACCAGGAGGACCCTGAAGAACCAACAGAACCCAACATTAGAACCAACAGAACTAGAACTAGAGCACAGTACAGTAGAACCACAGTAGAACAAGGACACACAAACATCACATCTACAGTTGAACAAGTTCAGAGTTTCAGGACGTATATAGTAGAACTACAGTAGAACCACATTAGAACAGTATTAGACAGTATAAATCTGTAATCTGATTGGCTGTATGACACTGAAGCTCCACCCACCTGTTCTCCTTTGATGTACAGGTCTTCTGGAGGGTCGACGTACTCAAACGGCCCTGGAGGACCCTGGAGGCCCTGATCCCCCTGTGGACCACACACAGTACTGCAATACTACTACTGCACAGTACTACACAGTACTGCAATACTACTACTGCACAGTACTACACAGTACAGTACAGGGCTACTACTACAGATAGAGTTCACATTAAAGTAACAGTAAACTCTCAGTTCTGCTCTGAAGCTTTAAAGTCTCCTGACTGCTGTTCTTCTGGCCACGCCCCTTCAGTGATGTCACTGCAGGTGTTTTCCTGCAGCTGTCCGAGGGAAAACACCTGCTGTGATTAAATATTTTTAATCAGAGTATTTGTACCTCGTCTCCTTTCTGTCCGGGCAGAGATCGACCTTTTTCTCCCTGAAACACAAACACACACGTAGCAGATATTCACCTATTGTTATCTATGTTTCATCTATCACTTACAAACACTGTGATCTATAATCAATAGACAGCAATCTCATGGTTGTGTAGTAGTTCAGTCTACATCTGTGAAGGTCTCTGAGCTGCTCGTTGAGGTGTTTATACAATTGTTTTTTCTGAACTAAATTAAAAACCATACATTCTCAAATAAACACTGGTATTCAGATGACGGCCAACTAATCAATAACAGCACAGACTATCAGCAGGATGCACAAATAAAGGGCAGTGTCTAAACGCCAGGTAAAGAACATTTAGGGGTGTAACTTTATTGTGAAATATCTCTACAGGAAGTGTACAGGAAAACGGTGCCGTTGTTCAGGAACAAAGTGTTTTGATCAGAGAATATGACATCACTGAAATATTGATATTTTATACTGGTTTAACAAGACAACATGGAGGACGAGCTAAAACTAGACTTCTTACTAAAATAATAAATTAAAATTAAAAATCTGTCTCTGATATAAACCTGTTTCAAATAAAGGGCCTGCACAAATAATAAACTCATACCTGCTTATATACTTTCTATATATAATACTTACAGGTGGACCCCTGGAACCAGGCAGACCAGGGAAACCCTGTAGAGACATTATCAGAAAATAATAATGACATCATGAAACAAAAAACATGAAAATACAATAAAGCAGCAGAATAAGAAGAACATGATTTGAAATGAGATGAAATGAAATCAAAAATCAAACTTTCAGTGAGATTCAACACAAACAGAGACGCAGATGAAAAAGGAAGATGTTTCTTTAAGGAGTTAACAGAAGCTGCACGGCGCCTGTTCATGTTCATATTGTGTGACCATATATAAAGTTTAGCTGCCTGTATTTAACCTCATGTTACTGTAAACATAAAGAACTGTAACTGTGTTAAACATGTGAATTAGTCCCAGAGGAACTTCTACAAGTCTTAACCAGGTACATTACATTACAGGTGTGTTTCTGTGTTTGTTGTGACTCACGTTGGTCCCATCCAGTCCTGCAGGACCCGGATCTCCCCTCGGACCAGGGAGACCATGTTCACCCTGCAGACACTTAAGATGTAATTCACTGCCACAAAAGACATAATCCAATCCATAATCAATACTCTCCCTTATATATACACCAATCAGCCATAACATTATGACCACCTGCCTAATATTGTGTAGGTCCCCCTTTTGCCGCCAAAACAGCCCTGACCCGTCAAGGCATGGACTCCACTAGACCTCTGAAGGTGTGCTGTGGTATCTGGCACTAAGACGTTAGCAGCAGATCCTTTAAGTCCTGTAAGTTGCGAGGTGGGGCCTCCATGGATCGGACTTGTTTGTCCAGCACATCCCACAGATGCTCGATTGGATTGAGATCTGGGGAATTTGGAGGTCAAGTCGACACCTTGAACTCGTTGTCGTGTTCCTCAAACCATTCCTGAACCTTTTCTGCAGTGTGGCAGGGCGCATTATCCTGCTGAAAGAGGCCACTGCCATTAGGGAATACCGTTTCCATGAAGGGGTGGACTTGGTCTGCAACAATGTTTAGGTAGGTGGTTCATGTCAAAGTAACATCCACATGAATGGCAGGACCCAAGGTTTCCCAGTAGAACATTGCCCAAAGCATCACACTGCCTCCGCCGGCTTGCCTTCTTCCCATAGTGCATCCTGGTGCCATGTCTTCCCCAGGTAAGCGACGCACACGAACCCGGCCATCAACATGATGTAAAAGAAAACGTGATTCATCAGACCAGGCCACCTTCTCCCATTGCTCCGTGGTCCAGTTCTGATGCTCACGTGCCCATTGTAGGTGCTTTCGGCGGTGGACAGGGGTCAGCATGGGCACCCTGACCGGTCTGCGGCTATGCAGCCCCATACGCAACAAACTGCGATGCTCTGTGTGTTCTGACACCTTTCTATCAGAACCAGCATTAACTTTTTAAGCAATTTGAGCTACAGTAGCTCTTCTGTTGGATCGGACCACACGGGCCAGCCTTCGCTCACCACGTGCATCAGTGAGCCTTGGTCACCCATGACCCTGTCGCTGGTTCACCCGTTTTCCTTCCTTGGACCACTTTTGGTAGGTACTGACCACTGCAGACCGGGAACACCCCACAAGAGCTGCAGTTGTGGAGATGCTCTGACCCAGTCGTCTAGCCATCACAGTTTGGTCCTTGTCAAAGTCGCTCACATCCTTACGCTTGCCCATTTTTCCTGCTTCCAACACATCAACTTCGAGGACAAAATGTTCACTTGCTGCCTAATATACCCCCCCCCCACTGACAGGTGCCATTGTAACGAGATAATCAATGTTCTTCACTTCACCTGTCAGTGGTCATAATGTTATGGCTGATATATATATATATATATATATATATATATATATTTTGCTACTCCTGTTTTCTCACCGTGCTGTTACACACGCGGCCTACAAAAGCATTGGTCTCCGGACCCCCGACCTCCCAGATCTCAACAACAGAGCCAGAGCACATGACCCTGAACTCCCCCCAACCCCTTTTCCCCCCAAGTTCACTGGCATTTGTAATATTCTTACAAAATGAGACATTAAGGACTGAAATGAATCAATAAGCAGATTTTGAGCTGAGCTGAGCCTCATGTTTTACGGTTTATGCGTTTTGAAAGTAAAATCTTAGTGTGCAAAATAACTTCAGGCAGTGAAGTAGAAAGCAGAAAGTATTTCCTTCTGAAATGTGGAGGAGTATAAGTATACAGTAGCAGTAAAATGAAGTATCTCAGTATTGTACTGTATAGAATTTGAGTAAATGTACTTTCCACCACTGCTGATGGATGGATCGTGTATGTGGTTCATGTTTTCGTGTGTTCGTTCTCACCTGCAGACCAGGAAGTCCACTTGGCCCCACGTCCCCCTGTCACACACAAACACCACGGTTAGTGTTTCTTCAGCTGCATCCATAAATCAATATTATGTGTAGAGAGGAAACATGAGCAAACTTATCCCATAATCTGTGGTCGTCATAGAAACAACAAGTGTGTGGACTGTACACACACAGGGCTGCAGGAGTATAGAGCTGATCAGCTGATCAGTCTATAAACTGTTTTAATAATCGATTAATTATTTAAGTCATTTTTTAAGTAAAAGATTTTAAACATCCCATAGTTTCAGTTTTATATCTCAGTAAACTGATGATCTTTGAGTTTTAGACGTCACCTTTGACTGATAATGAAAATACTTGTATGGAGTATAACTGCAGGTACTGCAGAGCAGAGCTGAGTTTAAATCTTTCACTCTGAGTCAGGTCTGTCTCTACCTGCTGTCAACTGACATCACAGGTGACATCACAGGTGACATTCATCCAGTGTGTGTGAGCTGTGACACTAGCTAATGAGGCTAACTCCTGATCTGTACCCGCTGCTGCTACACAGGTGACTGTTTCACCTGGAAACCTCTGTCTACTGTTTATTAAAGTTTTCAACTGATCAGGTTTTCCAGTCCCAGTTCTACTGACTTAAATCGAGTCTCAGGTATATTTACGGTACAGGTATACTTATAGTACAGGTGTACTTACAGGTATTCCAGGGTAGTCTATGAAGTGGATCGCTGGATCTCCTGGAAATCCCTTCAGTCCTGGAAAACCCTGCAGAATAAAACACTGTTACCATGGTGATTACATAATACTACACATACTGCAGTACACTGTGTACTTTATACTGCAGTACACTGTGTACTTTGTATCACTCACACATCTGTACACAGTACTGTTATATGAGATAAACTCTTCCTCTATATTTAAGGCCGTTTTGATGGTTCTAAAACCAACAGGAATTCCTATGGAGTCTGGTGGATAAAAATGAAGAATTATTACAAATTTAATAATACTACTGTGTGGATCTTGACTGAAATTTCATTTTTAAATAATTTGTTGTTGTGTGAAACACAGAGACATGTTACTGATCGATCAGTGTCTCTGACCGGTTCTCCATCAGGTCCAAATTCTCCAGGAAGTCCAGGACCTCCTCTTTCTCCTCTGGTTCCATTACATCCGTCCAGACCTGGAAAACCAGGACCTCCAGCAGGACCCGGGTGGCCCTGAACACACAAACACATTCTCACGGTCTGACCTTTGACCTCACTACGTCTGGGCCAATCAGAGCAGCTGAGAAGTTGAGGGGACGGGGCTTCTTACCGGGACTCCTTCTAAACCGGGAAAACCAGGAATGCCGACACTTCCCTGAAGAACAAACATGTGAAAGGGTCAAACTGAAGTTCTGGTTCTGAGTTCCAGGATTACATGTCAGGGTTAGATACCACATGGAGACTGAAGACAAACTAAAACAAACTGTAACAAGACGCCATCAGCACACATCAGAGTGTCGGCCATCTTGTCTTCAGGTCAGAATAAAACAGAACCATCATGTTTACAGTAGAACCAGGTTTATTCACCGAGTCTCCTTTCAGTCCTGCAGCTCCTGTCAGCCCCTCGTCTCCTCTCTGGCCCTTCACTCCTGGAGGCCCCTGGGGGCCCGGAAAGCCTGGAGGCCCCTGAGGGCCCTGCCGCCCCAGAGGACCTGGAGAACCCTGCAGAACACAAACAACACTGTTAGAAACTGATAGAACAACACAGAATGTATTAGAACCTGATAGAAACGATAAGAACCTGATCGAACATGATATAAAACTGATAGAAGCTGACAGAACCTGCCTCATAGAAACTAACTGAACTAAATAGAACATGATAGAACCTGGTGGAACCTGATGGAACCCTATAGAACCTGAGAAAGTAGAACCTGGTACAACCTGTCAGAAACTAATAGACCCTGATAGAACCTGACAGAACCTGTTAGAAATGGTTAGAACCTGATGGAACCTGTTAGAAACAGTTAGAACCTGATGGAAGCTGTTAGAAACAGTTAGAACCTGTTAGAAACAGTTAGAACCTGACGGAACCTGTTAGAAACTAATAGAACCTGATAGAACCTGTTAGAAACAGTTAGAACCTAATAGAACCTGCTAGAAACTAACAGAACCTGATAGAATCTGTTAGAAACAGTTAGAACCTGTTAGAACCTAATAGAACTTGCTAGAAACTAATAGAACCTGTTAGAAACTAATAGAACCTGATAGAACCGGATAGAACCTGTTAGAAACAGTTAGAACCTGATAAAAACAGTTAGAACCTGATAGAACCTGACAGAACCTGTTAGAAACTAATAGAACCTGACAGAAAGTAACAGTTTTGTTAGTTTGTGCCATCAGAAACCAAAAAGAGCACGGACTCAGTTGATCACCTGAGCCTTTGAATCAGACTATATTGATTATGAATTAGTTAATGTGTGGTCTTTAAATTCACCAATCACAAACACTGATGGTAGAACAGGTGGATCCATCATGGCCACCTGACTGTGGCTGTGAGGAGCTCTGCAGCCTGTCAGGGACAGGGATTCACACTGTTAGTCTGCTTAATATGT